>JASANR010001558.1:0-175154 GCA_030849635.1 Wallacemonas sp. MBr04
GCCGCTCCCGCTGCCAAGAAGACCGGCAAGAAGTAAGTCGTTCTCTGACTGACATCGTGTGTGCGCCTGAGTGATCGCCACGCTGCTTTTGTTTTTCTTTAGCAGTGCTGTCAGCAAACAGGTGCTATGCCAAACAACCCCCTTTTTTCTTTCCTCATTTTCCATTCGTAAAACAAAAACAAAAAACCTTGCAAAATCACCAACATGACGGTGATTCCTTGCCTGAAGAAGGTGAGCGAAGAGGCAGTCGAGTGGCGCCACTTGTTGACGCAAGTCTCGCACCATGCCTGCACACCATCTCAATCCGAGAGAGAGAGATAGGAGTGCCGAGATGCATCTGTTGATCATGACCATCTCTCGGACACTCACATCATAACGGTGCGCGTGCCGTTGTGTTGCCCTGCTCTCTTCTCGCCTTGGCTGTCGGCCTCCCCCCTTCTTACTGTGCGCATGGCAACAGCCACATCGGAGGCGTCGTTGTCGTCACTGTCAGTCCCCCCTCTCTTGCTATCCACTGCGTCGGTGCAGCTCTTTGGATGACTGCGTACAAGCACTCCCAATGTGTTCATCAACTCTCCCCCCTCCCCCTTCTCCTCTTCCATTTCCACCCTTTTCACTTTCTTCTCTCCACCTCCAAGTCAATCAGTGATACCATTCTCCTGTGCCTGTTCTTCTGAGCGCGTGTGTAGCGTACTGGTACGTCAGACCCCCCCCTCCATTTGCATCCGCTCTCTTCCTCAGCCACTGAGACATCAACTTGTCCACGCTGAAACTTGACTTTTCAACCTCAACTCCCCTTCGAGCGGCAACAAGCGACCCTTTTTTTTTTCTCTCTCTCAGTTTTGTTTCATCTTTGCATTCAACTGTTCGTGTGCCATACAGAGGCCAACCCAATCGAGCAACCAACAGTCCCCTCTCCCCCCCTCCGCAAACCTCACCCACAAAAAAAAAAAAAAGAATGATACCCACACTGGATATGAGCAAGGTGCACGAGGAGCGCGTCAAGGCCTCGTGTGAGGATCAGCTGGCGACGCGCACCATGACCGCGCCCGTCACGGCGACCACGACCAGCAACAACACCACCTACACCTCTGTTGGCGGCACCGTCACGACACCAGGCCGCACGCTGCCCCTTCGGAACCAACCCAACGGCGCGTCCTCCCAGCTGCAGCAGTCCACGCGCCCGTCGTCCTCGACCGTGACCCCACAAACGTCCCCGCGCGGGCAGCTCAGCTCGGAGCGGCTCACGCGGCGTGCGCAGGAGGTGGAGCCGTACCTGCACATGAACCCACTCGCGTGCTCCGACGTGCGGGTGCTGCAGCGCCTGCTCATCGCGACCGCAGAGGCGGCGATGCGACTCAAATACCAGTACGAGGAAGAGAGTCGCCTCCGCGGAGACCTGTTCGAGCACCGACTGGCGGCCGTCACCGCGTTGTTGACGCAGTCCCCGTCGACGTCACTCGCCCCGAGCCCGACGCACAGGAGCAACAACAACAACAACAACAACAATAATAGCCTTAACACGAGCATGGACAAGGGCATGAGCAGTGCGCTGGCATCGTCGACCCGGTCTGGGCGCCGGTACCCGGCCACGACCGCCACGCAGGGTCCCGCCTCGCCGAACCGTGGTACAAGCTCACGATCACCCGCCCCGAGCAGCACGCCCAACCCGCACGAGAACAGCAGCACCACATTCGGCACGAGTTCTGCCAATAGCGGCACGATCGCACCGGCCCCCAACACCATGGCGGAGAAGCCGTCCATGGGCACCACCAGCGCGCGGCGTGGGAGCCGACATGAGCCTCAGCGCATCCCAGCGATTGGCTTCGCCGCCACGACGGGAGGCACAGCCAGCGGCCTCAACACCGTTGGGAGCGCCACTGGGAGCTACGACGGCAGCGGCCACACCGCGAGCACCCGGCCGCGTCTCGACGCGACGTCCTACCAGGAGAGCCCGTTGCGTGCGCGCGAGTCGGGGCGCCGTGGCAGCCTCCCAACGTACGCCGTTGGCAGCAGCGCCATGACGTACCACGACTTGGGCGAGGGACTCGGCTTCAGCAGTCGCGCCGGGGCGTCGGGAGACCGCAGCTCCCCACCCGCACACGTGCAGCGCGGACTCTACGGCGGTCGCAGCGCGGCGATGAGTAGCAGCCGTCACGAAGCGTCCAGCGGGAATTCTGGCCGGAGAGGCGTCGGCAGCGGCTCACACTCCGCACGGGCGCCGAAAGCCGCCTAGCTGAGTCAAAGCGAAACATGTAGTATCAAAAAGGCAGAAGCTGGAGGAGGTGTCCAAACAACAAGGGAAAAACAGCGTCATGAGAAGCTGCGAAAGAGCCTTCCCCACATACACACAAACAGAGACGCGGAGATGATCATGGCTGTCCCGATAGCGACTCATTCAGTTGCTCTTACTTCACAACTTCGACCTACACAAAGACACAGGGGTACAGCTGCACTGCTTTTTCCTCACTCTCGCCAGCATAGAATGTCTAGTTGAAAAAAAAACAGGAAAGTGCAGATGACATCCCACCTTCCAGTTGTGCAGGCTGTTTCTGCACACCACATCGTTACCTTCAAGGCGTTTTTTTTCTCTCACTCTCTCTCTTCAGAAGACAATTTTTCTTTTTCTTTTCTTTGCGCTTGTTATATCCTCATTTTCCCCCCATTTTCCCCTCTCTCTTTCCATTTTTTGTTTTTGTTTCGTTTAGAGGGGCTATGTGCTCATCTCAACACAACGGCGTACTATGTGCTTTTCCCCCCACAAGGTGCTCGTTTCACTCGAGCTTACACAGCCTCTCTCTCACACAGACATACTCTGTCTCACACACACTTCAATTAAGAAGACGTTCAGCGGAGTACCAGGGCATTTCCTTGTTGTTTCTTGGCTTTCAACCTTGGTGTTGTTTCCGTCTTGTTTTTTCTTCGTTCATGTCCATCTGTGAAAGGTAGGCTAACAAGACGTTAGCCGCTTGCCTCGCGCCCTTCACAGTGGACACCCTCTCCTTCTTTCCCCCCTCTCTCCCAGCGCGCGGCCAGCAGATGTGGACAACAAAAACGTGAGGAAGAGAAAGTGAAGAAGAGGAATAGGAACCACTTATGACGATGATGCGTGTGGCATTGTGCTTCCTCCACATATTCGTCGTTTTCCTGTTTCTTATTCTCTTCATCTTCTTCTGTCTCACTTCGCTGATGGCTCGACGCTGTCAAGGGGAAAATACAGGGACACCCGTTTTTTTCCCTTTTACCACTGTTTGTTTTTCTTCTCGTTTACAGGTGTCCTATTTCTTTTTTTTTTTGATCGCTTCACCTCCGTTTTTTAGCACGCCTTTTGTCTGCGTCTCTCTGTTTCTCTCTTGACCATCAATTGTCGCGTGATTCCAATTTTGTTTTTGTGTGTGTTTTCTGTCAGGTGTGTTGGTCGACTGTGCGCAGTCCACCGAGAGTGACTGACGGTGCTTTGCTTTCACCGTCACCTTTTACTCTCTGATCCTTTTTTTTTGTTTTTTTTTTTCGGTAGCTTACGTTTTGTGTGACGTTGCACAAATGATGGCATGGCAGTGTTTTTTTTCTTTTCGTTTTCCCCCCGGTTTTCTTTTGCTCTTCTTCTCATCTCGTTTGACTGCATGGGATCACTTTGTTTTTTTCTTTTTCTTTCTTTTGCGCTTTTGTCGGTTTGCTCCTTGCTTGCTCCGCCTGCCATGCAGCTTCTTTACACGCACCACACACACAACAACAACAACAACAGCAGCAAAACTGGTGCTCGTCTCAAACTCTGGATCCGCCGCCCCCCTTCGACGACGATAATTGGCGAGAGTACTTGGTTGCCATCAACCATCTCAAGTAAACAACGAAAACACAACAGAAAGTGCACGTGGGTGACGACAGCCCGTGCACGTCTAGGTATACACGTGCACAGAATACATCTGATTGACAACATACGCAGCAACTTGAAAAAAAAAAAGAATAATTGGAGTCAGACTTTAGTGAGGGGCTTCTCTCTCTGCAGCAGCAGCACCGCTGGATGCACACAACATTCACGCATATCAGTCGCGGTCAGAACGGATCTTTGTGTGCTTTTTTTTTGTTTGGACTCTTCTGCTGAAAGCGGCGCATCTTCATTTGCGTGTTCTCTGAGCGACAGGTATCACCTCGGCCTCCCACTGTGCACTCCGGTACGCAGAGAGAACCTTCTGTCTCTTCGCATTCTTACCTCCCTCCACATCCACTGCCATTTGCACTCCCCCCCTCTCTCTCTATCTCCCCACTGTTGATGATTGTATACATGCTCACCCCTGCTGACCATCCAGAAAGAAAGAAAAAGTAGCCGAGAAAAAGAAGGCCGTCGCTGTCTTGACAGTCGTTCGTCGTTCACTCACTTGACTGTCTCTTTCTCACTGCTTCGCCCTGCCACTGCGCCTTGGCCCTGTTCCTTCCTCCTCCCTTTTCTCTTTTTTTTCCTTAGATCACCCCTCCCTCTTCCTGCTCTTGGCACCACGGTCGCCATCCTCAACCTTTCTGGCTGACTCTGTGCTTTGTTTTTTTTTGTTTTATCTTTCCCGTTCTCTAGATTGCTCTTTATCCCCCTTTCACCCCTCCCTTTTCTTCCACCAGAAGAAAGCGCTGTGTGAACGTTCCCCTTGTCTCGCTAGACAACTGCAGAAACTAACAAACAAAGAGACATCCCTAAACAGACGGATAGAGGGAGAAGAGAAGACAGACGAACATCATTCACCGTCTATTGCGATCATGTCCGCCTTGCACCCTCGCTCGCACTCGCGCAGCCAGCCCATGTCGGCCAGGCCAGACCTCCAGCCACAAGCCGTGCGCAACATCCTCAAGAACGTCGAGAGCCACGTGCGCCTCATGTCGCAGCTGGAGAACATCTCCGTCTCGTCGAGTTACTCGGCGCTGCGTCTGCGCGGGCCGGCACCAGCGACGACGGCGTCGTCCTCGTCGGTCGCACCGGGCACGGACAGCGCGGCGAACGAGGCGGGCTACTCGCAGTGCGCGCAGAGCCAACCGTCTTCGGAGACGTCGTCCTCGCACCCCACCACCACGGCCAGCGCGAGCGGATCGTCGACGTGGTCGGAGCCGTACAACGTCACGCGTGTCCATCGCGGGACCCCGATTCAGCAGTTTTACGACGAAGTCGTCGCACCGTGTGTGGCGAACAGCTTATCCGGCCAGAGCTACGTCTTCCTCGTGAACGGCCCACCCGAAAGCGGTCGCAGTCAGACACTCTATGGCAGCCCTCACCAGAGTGAGAGCGGGCTTGTGGAGCTCACGGCCGCCGATCTCATCGCACGCATGCTGATGCGACAGCGCATGCTGGAGAAGCAGGAGGCGACGCAATCCGCCCAGGACGGCGGCGTGGCCACAACGACGGACAAGTCTGTCCCGATGACGGCGACGGCGACGTCGGGGGAGAGCGCGGGCGGGATCACGGTGACCTACTCGGCCTTCATCACACGCGGCACGCACGCGACGGAGACCGTCTCCGGCGAGCCCGTCAAGTTCGAGGCGTTCCCACCGCCGCTTGGCAACGTACCGCTGCCCCACATGCGCCTGCTGGACCCCAGCCGCCCCGCCTCCGCTGCCGTGCTCATCCCCGACTCCAAGCACGTCGACACGAGCTGCCTCGTGCAGTTCCACGTGTACGCGCCGGTCGATGGGTCCGGCAAGCGCACCATGGCCACACTGACCTTTGTCGACGTCGCGGCGTTCCGGGTGCCGCTCTGCCGAGAGGTGGCGCACCTGGCGGAGACGGTGCGGCGTATTGCTGGCGTCGCACCCGAGGGCGGCGATCCCCGCTTCCAGGACTACTGCCTCACACAGGTGCTCGAGTCGGCGCTGGTGGGGTACGTCACGCTGGTGAACATCACGACCATCAGTGGGCGACAGGACCTGTACCCGTCGTCGTGTGCCGCGCTGCAGTTCGCCTCGGATATCCACCGCATTCACCAAGTTCTCATGCTCATCCACATCCAAGCCCCGAAGTGGCTCTTTGAAACGGCGCGCTCCCTCGAACAGCTGCGGCAGGAGCGGGAGCAGATGCTCAGCGAGGACTACGCCGCCGGCGTGCGTGACTACTACCACACCGTCTCGACGTGGCTGTCGAAACACGTTGGCGACGTCGGCCCTGACCTTGACCGCCTTGCGCAGGAGACCGCGAAGATCCGCACGGACATCGCGCAGGAGGTCGATGGGCAGTCCAAAGCCCTCGAGGAGCAGCTGGCTCTCGCGCGAAGTGCCGGTGAGGGCGCGTCCAGGGACGCCAAGGCCGCGCACGCTGCCTCCGCTGCCCAGCTCGACACGCTGCACCGCCTCGACGAGGCCATTAGTGATCTGGAGAAGACGGCCTCGCAGAGCTCACTGCAGAGCGGGCACCGCATCAGCGAGATTCGATTGCAGATTTCGTCTCTCGAGGCGACCAATCACAACCGTCAGATGGAGCTCGAGTCCCTCAAGAAGGAGGAGGACCTCTACACGGGCAAAACGCGCGAGGTCCTGAGCGTGCTGGACAAGTACGCAGAGGATATGTGCTACGCGCAGTTCGCCCTGTCGTCGTACGTGGAGCTGTATGCCCTCACCGACAAGCGTCGGCGCCTCGAATCCGACCTCGAACTCGCCTCGCAGCTCGCGCATAGGCAGACGCGTCGGTACCAGAAAGATCGCGAGCGTCGCTCCCAACTCTCACGGCTGACGATCCTGCAGCAGCGCGTGGATTCGCTGCGCGCGTCGGCCTCGGCCGCGGTGCTGCCAGTGCGTGCAGGGCAGAGCGACTCACGCACCCGGGCTGGCGTCTCGGTTACACGCACCGCATCAGGTCTTGACGAGAAGGAGAACCGTCGTGTGCAGACGAGCGCCACTGCTGTTACGGCGGGTGTGAAGCGGCACTCGTCTGCTCGCTCGGGCCAGGCCACACGCGGTGGTGGTGGTCGCGGTCTGGCGTCCCCGTCGTACGACCGCGAGGAGACGCAGTGAGTGTGGCGGCAGCAATCGGCCAAGACGGATCCCCTCCCAAAACAACAACAACAACAACAACAACAACAATGTTGAGATGTTGACTGAAAAACTGACACAACTGGAACACAAAACAAATTCCACTGGTTTACATAGATTTACATGTGTCTTCTTCAAAGCGCGCGGAGTCACTCATTCTTTTATTGTTTTCTTGTGTGTCTCTACCCTCGCTTGGCTGACTTGACCTCCGACTGTTTTGTTCTACTTCTAGATATCCAAAAACAACAACAACAACAACGGCAGTTAGGCGACTCGCCATGAGACGCACTGGATCTGGCGATAATCTGGGTGAGTAACAAGTACTGAGCCAGGGTGGCCGAATTCAGGCGCCGCCTTTTTTTTTGTTCCTCCCCCGAGGTAGCGCATCGGGTGAGTAAAAGCGTGTGCTCTGCACAGCTCTCTACTTTCTCCCTGCTTTCTGCCCAAGAGGAGGAATGCAGAAGAATCAGACTTCACCTGTTCTGTCCACGATGCACCACGCTCGCATGGTGAAAATGAAACAAACAAACAAACAAACAAAACCAGTCACCCTCATTTCAATCCACTCATGTGGGGTGACGCCAAACAAATGCGTATCTCCTCATTCACTCCTCCCCACCCCCTTTCACTCCTCTTTCTGTATTTTGACTACAAAAACACACCACCGAATGAAAGGGAAGAAAGAAAGAAACTTGGAAGGAGCACGCGCAAAGTCCGAAAGCTCTCTCTTACTTTGCTTTCCTTTTTTTTTTCGTTCCTGTTGACTTGCTCGCTTGATACCCATACGAGCACTTCAGAGTACGGACCCAAGCAAAGAGAAAGAAAACCAAACATACCTCTTTACCTTCCTCTTGCTGATATACATATCCACAGCCGTCATCAATGCAATCTCCCCGATCGCTCTATCCGAACGAGGACGTCTCCGCCCGCTCCGTCACGAGCAGCCGAACAGGTGGTGAGTCGCAAGCGTCATACCAGCGCGCCGCCGCCGCCAGCGCCAACGCCAACGCCCACAGGCAGTCCATGCTCAACGTGTCGCCGTCCAAGATCCAGTCCGTGCGCCGGCCATCAGAGATCCAGCCCAACAGCGGCCGCAGCGTCGGCAGCAGCAACAGCGGACAGGGCTGGACAGCAGCTGCTGGCGGCCCCGCTGCAGCGGTTGTCTCGGCCAAGTCGTCGCCCGCGCCGCGCGTACCGGCATCGGGATCCGCAGTCGGTGGTGGTGGTGGCGTGTACAGCAGCAGTGGTGGCCCTGGTGCGGTCGCCGCCATGTCGGCCGGGCACGACGAGGACTACATGCTGGGCCTCATGTCGGAGCCGACCCACGCGTACCCGGCCTACGCAGCGGCGCCAGGTCTGATGCTTGCCACAGGGAGCATCACGCCGACGAACGCACCGCTTTCAGTCAGCGAGGCTGGTGGCGCCGGTGCGATGAGCCCAGGGCCCATGCAAGGCCCCGCCCCCTCCGCGCTGAGTCCACAAGGCGATGACCTGGTCCACGAGGTGCTCGCCGTCAACACGCTCGCCATGCAGCGCTGCCGTGAGGAGCTACTCGATGAGGCCACGCATCTGCTGAACGAGGCGTACCTGAAGCTGGAGGCGAATGGCAGCAGCAGCGCAGGCGTTGACACCTCGGCCAACCATCGTCCCTCCTCGGGTGGCAGCACGGGCAGTCGCGGCCCTTCGGTGACGGCCGTCCACTACGGCGCCGATCACGAGGCCTCCGCCGGCCCAGCCATCACAGATCAGCAGCTCCTTGACGAGCTCCGGTCCATCACGCTGAACAACATGGGCGTTGTGGAGTGCCACCGTGGGCAGCCCCGACAGGCCCTCAGCCACTTCGAGGCCGCGCGCCAGCTCGAGGAGAACTGGAACATGGGGTCGCCATCGGTGGCACTGAACACGTGCGCGGCGTACAACGCCCTCCGCATGTACGACAAGGCCACCGCGGCGGCGCTGGAGACGATCGACATGCTGCGCGCGCTCGCCGTCCAGCGGAAGCGTCAGAGGCTGCTGCAGCGCCGTCAGATCGCGTCGCAGCAGCCGGTGCAGACGCGCCCCACGCGGCAGGCCCGCAAGCGCGAGGCCGAGGAGGAGGCCCTGCTGCTCCAAGGCGCGAGTGATCCAGTCATTGCGGACTCGGAGAACGACGCGCTGTGGGGCGCGGCGTGGCACAACCTGGCAGTCGCGCAGATCAACACCGCGATGGAGGCGCGGCACCGCGCCGGGACATCGAATAGCACACGCCAGGCGGACTCGAGTGAGATGACGAACGCACTCATCATTTTCCAGAACGCGATGCGCGCGACACTCGATCTTCTCGGCCCCAAGCATCCCATGACCAAGGCCGTCGTGCAGACCTACCGCGACGCGCGCAAAGCCCTGCGCAGCGGTGGCGCCTTCAAGCAGCACCGCGGCCAGATGACAGCGCCGCTGCCACCCGTTGACCCGCGCGATCGCGCCACGGAGGAGATGAGCACGATGCCGGCCCCAGGCAAGACACGCCACGGCACGGTGCAGTCGCAGAAGAAGGACCTCACCATCACCTTCCGCGGCGACGCGACGGGCGGCGAGAAG
This sequence comes from Wallacemonas sp. MBr04, assembly GCA_030849635.1. Classification (NCBI taxonomy): domain Eukaryota; phylum Euglenozoa; class Kinetoplastea; order Trypanosomatida; family Trypanosomatidae; genus Wallacemonas; species Wallacemonas sp. MBr04. The sequence goes on from JASANR010001558.1 coordinate 9,580, forward strand.
CTGACCGAGCGCATGGGCGCGGCGCCGTACCCCGGCGCGAAGACGGAGAGCTACGCCGCACGCAAGAACTACACCCCCTCCAGCAACTTCAAGGGCGAGACGCCGCGCACCATGACGAACCTCCCCGCTAGCCGCAGCACGAGCCAGAAGCGGGGCACGGCCAGCTCGCGCAGCCGCTCCCCGGGAAAGGGCAAGGCGTGGTCGCGCGGACCGCTGCGCAGCATGCCGCTTGGCGAGACGCTTATGCAGGCCAGCGAGCTGTACGGGAATCCACACCCGCTGCTGTACTCGAGCGCACGCGGCGGCGGCACCGGCAACCCAGAGGCGATCGGTGCGGACAACACGCAGGGCGTGGCGGCCTCGACGTGGACGGAGGGCAGCCACGCCGCCCATCACAGCGGGGCACGGTACGAGAGCCCGACACCACCGGCCGCACACGATGGCGTGACGGGGAGCAAAATGGCGCGCTCGACGCGGCCACGTCCGCCGCTGCCCGAGAACTTGTCGAACGAGGCGTACTACGAGCACTATCTGGCACTTCTGGACGAGCGTGATCGGCGCGCACGCGCACGCGACGCCGGCGCACAAGCCGGCGCGACAGCATCTGGGGCTGGCACTGGCACTCCCGCAACGACAACGTCTGGACGCCTGCCAGTGATCCGCGGCCCCGGTGAGGAGGGCAATGCCGCAGGCGCGTACCCTGACTTGACACCCGGCACCCGCACGGACGCCCCGATCATCATGCACCACCCACCCGCCTCTCGCAGCGCCGAGCGCGGCAGCACCGCGGGTCCGCGTGAGGAGTCCTCGGTGGCCACGCAGCCCGCCCTCGAGGCGCAGTCGAACACGACGAACCGCTTCAGCCCGGACGACCACGCCCGGTACTTGCTCCTCGCACAGCCGCCAGCGCCGCTCAGCTTGGGCTCGCCGTCCTCGACCGCACGCGAGGGTCACTCGGCCAGCGCCGCCAACCACGCCGCGACCTCCGCGGATGGCGTGACAGGGCCGACGGCTGCGGCTGCGGCTGTTGGTGGAGCAGATGCCTTGGAGGCTGTGTCACCGGTCCCATCGCAGCCCGCCTTGCCCTCCGCTGACGGCGGCGCCGACGCCTCGCCTGGCGCACCCGCGCGCGAGCTGTTCGACGCGATGTGGGTCACCACGGACGAGACAATGCTGCTGCGCCAAGGCAAGCGTGACTTTGGACGGCCGGCATACTACGTGCCGACGACGACGCTTCTGCAGACGTACAAGCGGCAGGAGGAGGCGGAGGCCGCGGAGAGGCGCGCGTCGGGTCAGCACGTCGCAGGGCCGGACACACGCACCGCCGTCATGTACTACACAGACGATGACGATGCCGGCGATGGACAGAGCAGCCAGAGCATGCCCAAGGACGGCGACGAGATCGTGCCACGCGCCCGCGCCAACACGGCTCAGCACGACGACAGCAATAGAGTCGACGACGACGGGGAGCCGAACGCCGGCCATGACGATGACAATGACGATGATGACGAGGGCATGGAGTTGATGTACGAGGACGAAGAGGAGGAGGGCGAGGAGTTAGAAGAAGAAGAGGAAGAGGAGGTAGAAGGCGAGGATGTTGACCATGCTGACTATGATCAGCACGATCAAACCGCCGCCTATGTGCCGACGTGAAGACTAGACTGCACGGCCCCTATCTTCCCCCGTTTCTCACCGTGCTGAGAGCCGTTTTGTTCTTCTTGGGTTTCGTTTCTTGCGATTGCGTGGGCGGTCAACACGTTTTCGAGCGTTTGCGCGTTCACTTTTCTTCCTCTTGTTTTCTGCTGCTTCAATCATTTGGTGATTTTCCTTCTTTCGTTGTGCCCTTTTTTTCTTCAAATTGTAGAATACAACCTCCACAGAGAGAGAGAGAGAGAGTGAGAGTGTGCGAGAAAGAGAAGGCACTGTGGATCACAACAAGATAGCTGACGTTTTCATCTGATGTTCAATATAGCGACTCTGGCATTATACAACTCACAATGATCAGAACACGCGTGCGTGTTGCCAGACGACATGAAAGCGCGAAGGATACACAGTCGACCAGGTCTAAGAATCTGGGAGAGATAGAGAGTAGGGCAAGGGTTTCCTTCCCTCCAGTTTGCACCTTTTTTTTTGTTTCCTCTCTCTTCAGTTCTTTTGTTCCTGTGTGTTTCACTTCTTGTTGGATGTCCACTTTCTGTTTCTGTTTCTTTTCTTTCGTTCTTTCTTTCTTCTCTGTTCGATTTCAGACAAACTCTGACGATGCATTATAGTCCCGTGCCAGTTTCCTTTCTGGCTTTGTTTTCGTGCGCACTTGCTCACGCAAATCACACACAAAAGCAACAACACACTCAACACAGTAGTACTAGTCGCTCGCTGACAGTACCAACGAGGAGGCTCCACAAGCGATTGCAACGGAGCAACCACACAAGAGCAAGCGTGCGTCAGAGCGATGAGAACTCCATTTCACTTCGCTGCGCTCTCTCGTGTGTCGTCCTGTCTGAGAAGCTTTCCACTTCCAAATACTGAACTGATTCGCATGCACACTGCGCACCTTGATGTGAATACATGTATGCGCTCACATACGCACACACGGGGTTTCCCTCGCGTCTTGTGAACGCCCGCCAGCGTGCGCGTGTCTGTTCGCTGTCTCTCTCTCTCTCGTGTACCACACCAAATGTGCACCTCTTCCCTCTTCCCATCCCTCTTAATCGTCATCATGCTTCGATATGACAACAACAACAACAGTGTAAAGTTAAAGATTAAAGATAGAGCTTGTCTGTTTCTTTCTTCACACACAAACACACGCATACACACTACTCTCACCCAAGACAAACGTGCTTGTATCGGATGCCTGCGCATGAAGCGGTGCGCACCCAGTTTAGCAGCGGCATCAACGACTGGCGCCGTTCGCGTGGGACGGCTGGTGTTGCCGCGTATGGCGCGTCCTCTTCCTACGCCTCCCCACCGTCTCCTCCGTCATCGATCTCATCGTCAACCACTCCCGGTGATCGCGCCGGCCGCGACGCACGCACGGGTCATCCCCCGCTCACACTGCGTTACGGGGCGCAACGCTCTGGCTCTGACGCTTACGGCCGTGTGCGTCGCGTGGCGGCACGTGAAAGCGGCGACCTGTGCGGGCCTGTCACACACCGCTTCGGCGTCCAGCATCGGACCTCTTCGCCGCCATCGTCCATGTCCGCATCATCGCCATCGTCGTCGTCAACGGCCGGCATGACCACATCGTACCCCCGCTATCGCGATCCCGTTGCCTGGTCCTCGCAAGCACACATGCAGGCGCCGTACCGCTCCTCTCAACGCACCCCGGAGCGACACCGTACCAGCCGTTACTCCGATCGACGCGACACGCGCTCTGAGAGTGCGTCGGACGGCGACTATTCCTACTCGTATTCCTACTCGTACAGTAATGAGGACTCAGACACGCGGTCATCGTCATCGTCGTCTTCGTCGGCTGCCCCGTCGTTTGTGGGATCGCGCTTCGACAGACTTGAGCCCAGCGCCAACCACAACGTACACTTCGGCATCATCGCAGCTGACAGCACGAGCGCCGCCACATCAGCCAGGGGGACTGCGCCTCGCCGCGTCTCCTTCGCGAAGGAGAGAACGGAAGTCGCGCAGTCTCCGGGCGGCACCGTGACGCGGGCGGAGCGGGTTCTGACGACGCCAGTGCCGACAGCCACCAACACGGCCACCTCCTCTGCCGCCCCGTCCGAGACCGGCGACACGACGCCCAACGAAGCCACCGATGGCGCCATTGGCGGCCACGGCGGAGGCAGTCACGTGCCCAAGCCGTCCGCGATCATGGCCGCCTTGCTGCGCTCACGCAAAGGGAAGGAGACCAAGGTGGGCAAGGACAGGGCGTCCACTGACGGCCTTGGTGGCGATGTCGGCGACGACGACGGCAAGAGCGGCGCGGCCAACGCGACCACCACCACAACGCCCACCACCAGTGCGACCCACACCCCGGCCGCCACCGCCTCCGTGTCCGGGTCGCACACCGCGAGTGCGGCCAGCACGAGTGCCGCAGCAGCTGCCACGGTCTCCAACGCGTCCCGCGCACTCGCCGTGTACGAGCAGGACACGCAGTCCGCAGCGGCACTGATGCGCGCGCCACCGGGCAGCGTCGTCTCCGCGATCCACACGATCAACCTCGATGAGGAGGCACGACGCCGGCGGGCCGCCAAGGAAAAGCGGGAGAGCGTCGACGACGCCATCCTGGACGAGCTTGACGACGAGGACAAGCAGCTGCTGCCGTATCCGAGTCAGCTGACCCATCGCGTGCTGGCCGCTGCCGCACCGCCGCCGTCAGCCCCACCGCAGTCAGGACGCCAAAGCTTAGCACCCGGTGCGCCTGGCGCTGCAGCGGCGTCTGGTCCGGGTGGTGTGGCACGCCCGCAGCGCATTCCCGCCGGCTGCTGCATCACACAGAAGCGCGCGCGCCGTCGTCAGTTGAAAGCCGATGTGCGTGACGCGACGCGGCAGGCCGTGAACGACTGCCTGTTGCGCAGCCACCACGTCCCGCTCATCCCGTTCGAGACGGACCGCAACACATCCGACTGGATCGCCAGCGGCGCGCCGACCTTCGCGGAGGCTGCGCAGAGTCGCTGGACGTACGGCGTGCTGTCCCGGGCGGAGAACCCAAAGGCGCTGCAGAAGGCCATGGGCGATCGTCAACGCCCGGGGCGACTTGCGTCCAAGACGACGTTTGCGTACGGGCGCCGCGCGGGCGGCGGGCCTCAGGGGGGAGGCCGCTCAGAGTTTCTCGGCCCGAATGACCCGGTCCTGTACTGGGCGTCGCAGCTGCGGGAGCAGACGTGCCTGCAACTCGAGCCGATCGACACCACGGACGTGTACAGGTACTTGCCGAAACCCACTGAAGAGCGTTCAACAACGCCGGCCAAGTCGTCGAACACACGACCCGCGGCCCCGACGGCTCCAAATCGCCGCCTCAACGCCATCGCCGATACCACTCACGCGGACGGCAGCGATGAGGACGATGAACAGGACGTGGACACCCCAGCATCCGTTGACGGCCGCGTTGCTGTCGCGGCGGCCATGGCGGCAGTGTCAACGGGTCGCCCATCATCATCGTCGGCGTCTCCGCTCATCGCACTCACCGCGCACGGCAGCACCACCGTTCACGCATCGTCACCCGCGCTGCTGTCGGTGCGCAGCCGAGACCAGAACAGCGTCTCAGCTGGGAACTCGAGTGGCAACTAGTTTTCTGTCCACGGCCGCCCCGACCACATCGTCGTTGTGCGTCACGCATGAAAACGCGAGATGGCCGTCTGTCTGCTTTTTTTTTTTGGCGGGGAAGGACGGCGTGACTCACATTCTCGCTCTCTCTCCAATGCTACCAACCAAGCAACTGTTCCCTGTTTTTTTTCTGTACTTGTATCTCTCCTCTCCTTCTTCATCCCTTTTTTTGTTTTCCTTTCACTTGTACTCCTAGACATACACCCCGAGTATTCTTCGTACGCTGCATTTCTCCAGTGTTTCATTTTTTTTGCTTTCTCCCCATTTTTGTGTCTTTGTATGAAAACGTACACACACGCATGCACAACCAACGAAAGTATCCACACATCATGCAGCACGCCCAACGACACAGCTGCACGCGTTCCTCCCCCTTCCCCCCAAGCCTGCTGCTCATCTTGACGCACAACTATGTCTTCTCAAGGTATGAGAGGCACAGTACTGACCTCATCACTTCCATGCTCTCTCCCCCCTTCAAAAAAAAATATCCTTCCTTCTCTCTTCTACTCTTCTCTTGCACGCGCGCAGTTCGTACACATCAGCGGCGATTGCGTCCGTTCACCAGAGCTCTTGACTCATTTTTTGTTCTCTTGTTTTGTTTCTTCTTCCTTTTTTGTTTTTCGTTGCTTATATCGCTCGTCCGCACTTGTTCCCTCTTCCTCTCTTTTGCACCTTGACAGACCCCCCCTATCCCTCTCTACTACACAGAGAGACACACACACACACACATATACATATAGGTGCGTTGAGGTGATGAGGCGCCGGACGATTCTGCTGTGCCGGGCGTACCACGTGCCGCACCTTTCACGCGTGGCGATCTTCCCGCTTCACATGGATCCCCCCACGATACAGCACCGTGAGATCTTTCATCTTCTGCTCGGCCAAACGCTGTCCACGCGGTCCACACTCACGCGAAGTGACGACGCCGCGAGCTCCACCCTGTCCACGTCTGGTGCCGGCAATGCGGACCTCCCGCTGTCTCGCTACTGGTATCTCGAGTCGTTCGCCCGCAGTCTTCAGTACGACAGTCAGCTGACACCCTTCGAGGACATCATTCTCGTCCCCAACACACGCTACCCGGTTGGCTTACGGCGCTCGACGCACCTGGCCGCGCTGGCGGTCATGGCGACGGAGGACATGCCCGGCGTGCACGTGGACTTCACGGCACTTGAACACCCGGATGAGTCGATGCCGATCGTGTACGAGCTGACACGCCAGTACCCGAACAGTGTGCTTGTTCACACGCTGCAGGACGCCTACGAGATGCAGAACTGGCGGCACTTCACGGAGATCAAAACAGAGGTGCCGATCTTGTTTTTGCAAACCAAGAGTTTGCCCGTGAGGCTCCTGAAGCAACCACCACCGCAGGACACGAGCAGCAGAGACGGCGGCGAGACCGGGGCAGCTGGACACGAGGGATCGGATGCAAAGTCCGGCGAGGACAGCACAGCATCTGCGGCGACCACGCACACAACGCCGACGACTAAACGCGACAGCAATGGTGCGCGCTACCTGCACGCCGATGCGACGCACCGACAGTATCACACCGCCAGCGCACTCGAGCGCCTCGGCGGCGTCCTCCACAGCCCAGACGAGAAGCGCTACTACGCGCGCGTGGAGCAGGTGCTCTCGTCGTCGGCCCGGCACCGGCGCGATCGTGGCAATCACGCACGTGGACTGGCCAACGACGTGGAGGACTCGCTGGATTTGCCGGCCACGCAGCGCGACATTGAACGTGTGCCCGCGGTGCTGCATGAGGGGCTTGTTTCTGTGCACGTGCCCAAGAAGAGCCGCCTCGCCACCGTCACAACCACTCAAATCACGACGCCTGCCAGCCAAAGCACGCAGACCGCCACCACGAGTGCAGGCGACCCCAGAGCCAACACGAGCAGCAACGCGGGCAAGTCCTCTTCCTCGCCTTCCTCCCCTTCACCACCGTCGTCGCCGTCGTCGTCGTCGGCGTTGAGTATCGCTTCTCTGCCACGCCACGCCTGGTCGATTGTGACAGGCGAGTGGTGGCGCACGCGCGGTGGCCGTGGCGATGACGAGGTCGAAGCGAGTCGATCGTACAACTCCTTCAGCGGCAGCTCCTGGCTCGTCGTGCCGTACAGCGCCGTCGCGGAGGCAGAGGCAGAGGAGGTGGAGCGTGGTGCCTGGCTTGATCGCACACAAGCGACGGGCACCGCTGCTTCTGGTGGTGGTGGGGCTGGTGTGGCGGAGGCTGAAGACGGCGCGCTGTGCGGACCTGGCGAGTGGAGCACCGAGGATGTCGTTGTGACGTCTGACGGGTCTGTTGTGCTGCGCCGCCACTGCCACCCCGCTGCGCAGATCCCCTTGTGGAACGCCGCTGCGGCGGGGACACAGGATGCGGCCCAGGATGGCATCGACGACGACTTTGACGTCGACGAAGAGGATGTGGAGGAGGACCAACTCGCGGATGGCGCCACCTTTGCAGAGCAACTCCAGCAAGTCAGCCGCGAGCTCGACGACATGCTCAAGCCAGAGAACGCAGAGCGAGGTCATGGAGAAACCCCTGCAACCGCAACACCGACTGAGCGAAGGGCAGAGACCACAACGGCAGCAGCAGGGTCGCGACATGCACAGTCGTCACAGAAGCGCCGCCAAGCCCGCCGTCGTCCTCGACGCACACAGCGGCGGGTGCGTGAGCTTATCGAAGAGCTCTTTCCACCGACGTTCTACGGCCATCATCCTCGCGGCTGCTTCGTGTACAATCCGTCTCAATCGCAGCCAACACAGCCATCATCCACGACGACAGCAGGCATCAACCGTCCCGGCGAGGCCAGCAGCACCACCACCACCACCACCATCACTGCCGTCAACAACAGCGCGGCAGCCAACGGCGGCAGTGGCGACCGCTTTCTCTGGCACGACAACGGCCCTGGTGCGGATCGCACCGCGCTCAGCGACGAACCCTCGCAACTGAACGTCGACACAGAGACGCTGGCGGACATCGCGCCCGCCGAAGACCCGTTCGGCCTGACACACCACTTCCCCCACCCCGTGCAGCTCGATCGCCCGCTCGTGCCCATGATCGAAGTGCTCCCTGTGGTGCGCACCACCGGCGCGGATGTCCGGCAGGCGCTCTGGGAGCAGACGATGGATCCGGCGTGCCTCTTGACCGATCGCGTCCTGCGGTACGCAGAGAGCCACGGCTTGTACCGCGACACGCGCAAGGCGTCGCACGCCGCGCAGTACTACTCCTCGACCGGCGCCGGCGTCTCGACTCCGGCAAGCGGCAGCGGCGGCTCTGGCTCTGGCTCCGCCAACGGCTCACTGGATGGCTTTGCGGGTGGAGCCGGTGGTGGCAGTGGTGGTGGTGTGCGCCGTCGCAACCCCGCCCCACGTGAGAGCGCGACGATGTTTTTGCCTGGCGTCGTGCCACGACTGGAGCTGCACTACGATAAGAACAACCTGCTCGCGCGTGAGCAGTACGAGAAGCTCAAGGTGTTTCAGTGCCAGGATGGCAGCGAGCCGGATCTGATCGTCCCCATCGGTGGTGATGGCTACATGATGCACTGCATTCGCAAGAACTGGCGGCGCTTCATCCCTTTCTACGGCATCAACGCGGGCCACGTCGGCTACTTGCTGAACGACTGCGCGACGATGGAGGAGCTCTTCGCCGCACCGCTCAAACTGCACACGACGAACATGCTGTACTGCCAGGCTGAGAAGGAGACCCCCACCGGCGAGCGTGTCGTCATGGCGGAGCTGGCCTTCAACGATGCCTGGCTGGAGCGCTCAAGTGGACAGACCGCGCTCATTCGCATCCTCGTCAACGGCGAAGAGCGCATTCACCGTCTCCGTGGCGATGGCGTGCTCGTCTCGACCGCGGCCGGCAGCACGGCGTACAGCCAGGCCCTCGGTGCGTCGCCGGTGCCGGTGAGTGCGCCGCTGATTCAGGTTGTCGGGAGTAACGTGGTCTCGCCGGCCCAGTGGCGTCCCGCACACCTGGATCAGGAGGATCAGGTCGAGCTGGAGGTGATCGACAACGTGAAGCGGCCTTGTCGATGCTTTGTGGACTCTGTTGATGTCGGGCAGGTCACGCGCATGCTGGTGCGCTCAAGTCGCGTCGCGGGTGTGACGCTGGCATTCTCCACGAGCTGCGACCTTCAGCACAAGCTGTACCAGATGCAGTTTCCACGAACCCTCTAAAAAAAGAAAAAAAGAAAGAAACATCGAAATGAAAAGTGTGAAACACAGCAGCGTCAACACGAATACGTCACACACATCAAAATGGAGGCGAAAGGAGCGCGCTGTGGCTCCTCTTTGTCCTTGACTACCAAGATCAGATAGGCTGCATGTGATTGCTGTGCACATCCGGCCTTTCCACAAAAAGAAAGACACACACGCACACACAAAACAAATAGAAAAACCGAACAACTGGCCACTTTGTGTTTCGGGTACCATCGGAACATGAGCAGCGTGCAGACCAGGTCAACGCGCGCATCACTTGGTGATCGTGAGGTCAACGACAGCAGTAGGGAGCACACTGCTCCTTGTTCTCCATCATGAAGCGCAAAGTTGTGGTTGACTCTTGCCCAGTAACTCGCTGTAGAGGCGTGCCGATATATATATTTTGCCGCTGCGGGTATGTGCGAACTCACTTGATCACGTTTGAGAAGACACATTCGTGCACATCACCGTTCTCTCTTTACACCCCCTCCTCCTACTCTCCCCATTTCCCGTGCAAAAACAACGCAAAACTTGTTTGCCTTTCTCTCTCTCTTTGCAAAGTACTGTTGGTTTCAGCAACACACGAAACGTACACACTTCTGACAGACACGATACAAATACACTCCCACATCTTTTTTTCCTTTTTTTCTTCTTTGCTTTCCAAATAGACCCCTAAAGAGAGGTGCTGACTGACCCACCACACATCAGCACCACAGTTATTACATCCGCAGAAGAAAAAAAAACCAGGCGACATCACCTCACCAACCGTGGTCAATGTCTGTGAAGAAGGAAAAGACGGCGCTGGACGAGGAGAGCATGCGCTTTCTCCGCCGCGGTGAGCCGTCACCCGCGCCGCGTGAGCAGGACATCGCCGTGGGCCCGTCCGTGATCTTCGACGAAGAAACCGGCCGCGGCATCGCTGTCGAGCGCTCACCACCGCCAAGCCAGCTCACCTCCACGCAACATCAGAACTTCGAGGCGCTGTCGTCGTCTGCCGCGCGGTTGCCACGGCAGCGCCCGCGCTTTCACACCGTGCAGGACCTGGACCTCGCGCTGAATCAGGCCATTGAGGGCAAGATCACGAGCAAGAACGCGTGGGCGAGCAAGGAAGCCAGCGACCTGCTCGAGGGCATCACCCACACCATCCAGAACACACTCGACGCGTCTGCCACAGCGGACGACTACGCCGGCTTTGCCAAGGCCGCCACCGTTGTGGAGGGGTGCTCCAAGGTGTGGACCAGCCGCGTCGACAGCACGCATCAACAGAGTAACATAATGGTCCAGCGCCTTCTCCGCAACGACGAGAGCGATCGCGGTGGCGCAACAGGCGACGGCGCCGACGGCACTGGCGAGGGCGAGGACGGCTCGCAGCTCCCGGGTGCTGATGGACGGCGGCGCAAAGGCGCGCACGGACGTGGTGGGGCCGCCGCAGCCGCCCGCACGCTCGCCCTCGACGCCGCTGAAATCAATCTCGACAGCAAGTCCAAAACAGCCCTGACCCAGGGTGGCATGAACGCCCAGTTTCGCGCCATTACCGAGAAGTTCGACCAGGGCAACGCGCAGGGTCTCCTGCTGAACAACGTGCCGCAGGGCATGCGTGGCAACCTCATCCTCGACGTCGACTACGCACGCGCCGATGCCGGGAGCATCTTCTCGGCCCGCCAGCAGCACAAGGAGGGCCGGCACTCCGGTCGCGCTGAGGGCGTCAGCGTGAAGGCCGAGCGCGCACGTGACGCTGCGGACGCGGAGGCGCCACGCCCCGGCAGTGGTCATGATGATGGCGGCCACCGCATGTCGCACGCACTGCGTCAGCTCATCGAGGTGGATGCGTTCATGGACGTCACGGACGATCAGCTGAGCTTGCCACGCTACGAGCCGCGTGCACTCACGGCCAGCGGACTGCTCAGCGCCCGCAACAGCGTGCGCCTCAGTCAGCAGCACAGTCTCGCCCCACCACCGCAGCTGATGAACGAGGAGACGAGCGGCCTTGGCAGCCGTCGCGGGTCTGGCCGCGTCAGCGCCGCCCTGTCCGCTGACGCCGCCGCCGCCAACGCCGTGGAGTCGCTGCTGATGGTGCCGCACACCAACTCGCCACTCGCGACGGAGGCGACCATGGCAGCCGCGGCGGGTCTCCTCAACGGGAGCGAGTCCGACGGCACGGCACAGCGCCTCTACCAAAACGATGGTGGCGACGATGATGGTGGCGATCAAGGCGGTGACTGGGATGACTTTGGCGGCGGTTACGACGATGACGATGCGAATGATGGCCCGCGCGCTGAGACGAGTCTCGCCGCTGAGCTCATCATGAGCGGCACCGACATTGGTGCGGCCGCGCGTGACTTGGTCTCCGGTGTGGCGAGCATGGAGGCGATGGACCACCTTCTGGGCACGGCCGGCACGGTTCAGCAACTCGCGCTGGAGGCTGACGATCCATCCGCGTGGTGCCCGCTGTCTCAGGTCACGCCCGCATCGGCACCGCACGCCGCGCTGACCGCTGGTGTCGCCCCCAACTCGGAGCTGTCCAAGCTGCGCAAGGAGCACCGCTTCGCTGTGCCCGTGACGGGCGCTGAAGCCGGTGTGGCCGGTGCGTCGCTCACCACCACGGGCGGCCTCCTCAAGAACGCGCCAGAGACCCTCGCCGCCGCGAAGACGGCTGGCAAGAAGCAGAAGAGCGTTGTGTTCGACCTGCCGACGGACATGCTGCCGGCTGGCCGCGGGCAGGGCGTCTTCGTTCTCGACAAGCACGAGGTGAACCAGAGCGCGCTCAAGCCAAGCCAGACGGCCACCAAGAACGTCACGCCACTTGGTCGTGAGCTCGTGCTGGGCAAGGATGCGGAGCGTGCCGTGCTCGCCTACGTGCAGAGCGGCTTTCAGCGCACCAAGGCTGAGCAGTGCGGTCTGCTGCTGCCGGACGTGCCAGAGCCGGGCACCACGATGCCGTCCTACCTGCCGTACCCGGTGCAGGTCAGCGACTTCTTCCAGCCGTTCTGCACCGCGCAGGCAGAGTGGAACTTGCTGCGCAAGTCGGCATCGGGCCAGGTGCTGGACATGCGCACCGGTGCGGCCGTCGGTGCACCGGGTGCGAACGTGCTCATGAGCGGCCGCGGCAGCCGCGGCAGCAAGGGCAGTGGTGGCCCGGGCGGCAGCAGCAGTGGCGCACACGGTGTTGGTGACGTCGCGGGTGAGGACGGCCGCTTCGACATGCCCGTCGAGTTCTTTCCTGGCGGTGCGGAGAACGACGACGACTACGACGACGGCGGCTACGAGGCTTTTGGACCGGACGACCACGACGATGCGTATGATGCCGAGGCCCAGGCTGCCAACGACGCGCTCCGGGCGGAACGCTTTCTGCTCGCGCAGTTCAACGCCCAGCAAGCAACGGCCGCGACGATGGGTCTGGCCTCGGGTCGCCCAAGCAGCAGCGACGCCAGTGGCGCACGCGCCTCGTACAGCGGTGATTTGGCGGAGCTCGCCAAGGTCCTGACCTCACCCGAGGCGACGATTCCCAATCAGGTGGACGTGGTGCAGCTGCGCACGACCATGTGGGAGGCGCTGCAGCACGAGATGGCCATCAACCCGCTCATCCCCAGCAGTGTGCACTGGACCGGCGGCGCGCACGAAGCCGAGACAGACAACGATGACGATGATGATGATGACTCTGAGCGTGACGCGTCAAACAAGGAGAATGGCGGGGACCGCCGGATGCAGTCGCGTGATCCGAATGCACCGCTGCTCAAGAAGCACGCTCAGCGTGTTCTCGGTGGCGATCGTGCCAAGCGTGCGCGTGACCACGGCGACGCTGAGGACGATGATGAGGACGATGAGAATGACAACGACGCTGCAACCCCACGTCGTCCGCACAAGAAGCAACGTGCCGTTGGGGATGAGCGAGCTGCACGCAAGGGCCAGTCGAACGCTCAAAAGACGAAACAGTACGAGCTCGGGCTGGCCCAGACGAGCAGCGACGACGATGAAGAAGAGGAGAGCGACGCGTTCGAGAACGCGCATGCGAAGAACACGGGCGAAGCGGGTCAGAGCACGAACGCACCACGCAAGAAGCGCTCCAAGAAGGATGCTCTGCCTCACTTCAGCCACGTTGTGCGCAACGTGCTTCCGGCGGTGCCATCCATCTCCTCGACCGGCACTCTCTCGCCCGCGTTCTTCTTCTTCTCGATCTTGTTCCTTGCGAACGAGCACAACGTTGTGCTGGACAATGTTGACTCGTTGGACGACTTGATCGTGCGCGGTGTGGCGCAGGGCGTCGGGGCGGGCGGCCACTAAACAACACCAACAACACCAACATGTTCACATACACACAGACACACACATGCACAAGAAGAAACGAACACAACTTTTGTTTTGTTTGACAGCTCCGGCTTTTTTATTTTCGCCCGGACTATTTAGATTTTCTTCCTTTTTTTATCTCTCGTTTTTGTTTTTGCGTGTTTCGTCGTTGTTGTGCTTGAACTTGTGTGCGTGCACTTTTTTCTTTTTTGTTGTTTGCGTGCTTCCTTTCCTTCGTTTGGGATTTTTCGTTACTATTCATCACTTCTCTCCACATTTTTTTTTAACTCTGGAGAAGATCCTCAAATAGACAGAACACTTTCTTTCTTCTTCCTTGTCGTGACTTGTTCCCCCCTTTTTCCATTCATTGTGCTGAATAGATCTTTTCTGTAGAGTGAACCACCCACAAAGAAAGAAACGATGAAAGATGAAATAAAACAAGAAGAGTCTGGAACGGACGCCAGTAGACTCTACAGCCCGTCGCACAACGTGTTTATGGCGCGATTCTGCCTTGTCACACCATTGACGTGATGAACAGTCTCTGAGGACGACTGCTCATTGGCTGGCGCTCGTGTCGATTTTGTGTGCGCTGTACCGCCTTCACGAGCCACTCGTTGTTGCTTTGCGCCGTATTCTCACCACAAGTACGGCTGAACTGAGACGCACTGGCACCACTCACCTGTTACTTTCTCACCTCACCTGCGACACGCACACACACACATACAGACACTCCCTCAAACGCCTCTTCTTCGTCTTTTTTTTGTCTCCCTCAACGCTCCACAGTGTGTGCCCAGTGCCTAGCCTCGGCCTCGCTTGAGTTTGTTCCCCACCTCGTCTGGTTGTTTGGTGTTTGCTTGCCTGTCTTTCCCATCTCTTTCCCCCTCTCTCTTTTTTTCGTTTCGCCATGACATCTCGTGCTGCCAACGCGTACACGCCGACGATTCCGCGCAAGTACTACCTCCTCGTCCACGACGCCTGCCGCACTGTGCTCGGCCAGGAGGCCAAACTCGCCGCATTCGTGAAGGAGCGCAAGCCTTTCCAGTGCGACATGCTCGTGCAGTCGGCCACCTTCCATCCCACCGATGACGTGATCCTCCCCGCACGGCGCCTCACGATGACGCCAGGACAAGCCAACCACACCATTGACGCTGAACGCCGCCGACAGGAGATCGCCGACGCGCAGCTCATCAGCGACTCCCTAAAGGTGCCGGAGTATGTGACCGAGTTCGGCTTCGCGCTTCAGGAAAAGCTTGGCATCTGCGATGTGCAGGCTCACCGCCGTCGTCTCGACGTCATCTTCCGCGACCGGCAGGTACTGCGCGTCGCGCTGAGCGGCCTGGTGGACATCAAATCCGGTGAGGAGATCAACGCCGTGGGACCATGGGAGAAGCGAAACGCCCTGCGTATTGCGCTCGGCTTCGACGAAGAGTTGTTTCAGAACGCGTGCGACATGAACATCAACATGGCATCGCGCGGCCTGGAGAAGTCGATGCACACGCATTATCAGTTCTCCCCCGTTCTTGAAGTGCACCCGAAGCTGCGCGAAGCCTACATCGCCTCGGGTTGCAACTGGCGCGCGGTCGCACCACCGGTGGCGTACTGGCAGGCCCACTGCTACACGCTGTGCCGCACGTACCCGTGCCGCACCGTAGAAGAGATCCTGTCGACTGTGCAGCACAACTTTGGCAAGTACTACGGACGGTTCCCCTTCTTGAACCCGTACTGTGACGGCGAGGATTTGAACACGATGGACGCAGCGCGGTTCGCGGGCGAGATTTGGTCACTCCAGCCGTCCATGGAGAGTATGAACAAGGTCTCCACGATGGGCGAGGCGAGGGAGGAGGTGAAGAGAGACTCGTAGCATCTCGCCTCCTCAGGAATGTCTTCGCGCTGCGCACCTCTCCCCCCCCTGTTTACTTGCTCTGTTTCTTGTGCTATCTTCTGTTTGCACCATGCCGCCCGTGCCTCACCTCCGCGAGGCAGCGTCTTCTCTTCACATGCCAACCTACAAGTTTTCTCAACTCAAGTTTTTTTGTCACTTTGCTCTCTGTACGGGTGCGTTCCCGTGGCCAAACTCACACACACGTCCTGAAGAAAGCGGACTCTCACTCGTCTTGCCTCAGTCCACGCGTGGCGTCTCTTGCTACCTCTCTCCATGAAAAACAAACAACACCATCAACATCTTTTGCCCCCTCCCCCCCTCCACGTCACGCTTTTCTCAATCGCGTTTAATTGCTTTTCCATCTCTCTCTTTTTTTTTCTCCCTAGGAAGAACGTACGCTCTCCCCTAGAGACACACATCTTGTGGATCGCCAAACTTTAGTCAGCACAAAAAGAGCAAGCGGAAAAAAAAAAGAATGGGTGACGATAAGATGCCCAAGGCCGACGCGACAGCTCAGGAGCCCACTCCCAAGACTGCGCAGAAGCCTGCCAACGCAGAACCCCAAGCACCCCCCACCGCCACCTCCACAGCCACGTCGACGGCGGGTGAAACGCCTGAGGAACTGCGCACGTCATCCACGGCGTCCGCCACCGCAACCGCCACGCCCACCTCCTCCCTCACGGAGACGCCCGATGACGTTCCCAGCGCCGTTGAGGATGCCGCGGCTAAGCGTCGCCAGGCACTGTACGGCAGCCGTGCGCTCGCGGCAGGCTCTCAGGGGCGTCGCAGTGTGCCGTCCACGTCCACCAGCTCTGGCAACCAGCGCCACCAGGTTACCTCGTTCGGCGCGCGCAAAAACGCGTCTGACCTCGCCCACTTCATCCACTCGCCGAGCGATCTGACGAGCCAGGGCAAGTACCTCGTCGTGGGCGACGGTCTCATGGCACCCTTCATGGCCCTGTGCCTGCGCGTGCACGGTCTCGAGTGCGATCTCGCCCACCACGCTGGCTCCACCGACGACGATCGCGGCACGATTGTGCTGACCCCGTCAGTCACGCAGCTGATGGGCGACGTCCTCAACGTCTCCGTCCCATCCGGCAGCGTCATTGGCCGTGTGCTGACCTTTGACCACGTGGGCAACGATCTCTCGGATTTGGATCTGAATGAGTTCCGCGAGAAGGGCGAGAGCCCGACATTCTTCTGCTGCGATCGCCTCAAGGTGGAGTCGGCGCTGCTGTCGCTGTGCAACGTCGGCACGCATCGCTGCCACGTGATCCCCAAGCCCCTCATCGATAAGGGCGGGCTAGAGGCACTCGACAACGGCGGCGTGCGTGTGCGCTTCTCGAGCGGCATTCACCAGGACTACCTCGGTGTCATCAGCACCGCGCGCAATCAGAGCCTCGTGCCGGAGCTGCTCATCAACAACGACGAGCTGCAGCAGCGCGCCGAGAATGCGGACAAGTACAAGGAAAACCTGTCCAAGTCCGTGCGCTGGCTGGAGATGTGCGTCCCCCCGCTGCCCGAGCTGGGCCGCTACGAGAAGCGCTTCACCCCCGGCTCTCAGGAGATTGTCGAGATCCTGACCCCGCGTGACGCCAAGATGACGGTCCGCCCGACGATGATGGCCACCAAGCTATTCTACAACGTGACCATGACGATTCCCGACAGCACGACTGATCCACGCCTCAAGGGCACCAGCACAAAGCAGTTCTGGGACGACGTCATCGACCACTGGACCAGCGGCGTGCCGGGGTACATCTCGCACACGCTCTTCCGGCCCATGTTCACGCACATGCAGCAGAACTTCACCAAGTCAAGCGCGCTGGTGTACCGTACCCCGATCTTTTTGATGCCGTACTGGTCTGAGGGTGGCGGCCGTGTCATCAAGGTTGCGCACTCTGCGCACGGCTCCTGCTTCGATGCGGTGGATGTGTCGGACGCCCAGGGCTTCAGCGACTGCTTCGGCCTCGCACGGGCCATCGCGGGTGGTGAGGACGTCCAGAAGTTTCTCACCGATCGTCGGCTGCAGGTGATGGAGGAGTTGGATCACCACGCACGCATCACGCAGTGGGGGCTCAAGGAGCGCGGGCAGATGGCCTACATGACGTCTCGCTTCAACATGAAGATCCTTCGCAAGTACAAGAAGAGCTGGCGCTCCATCCTGCAGAACTACGTGACCCTCATGCCCAAGAAGCTCTAAACACAAGCCACAGAAAACACACACACAAAAAAAACACAAAACAAAACAAAATGAAACACGAAATGCAGGGATTGATTGCCTTTTTTTTCATTGCTGTTGTACGATGACTGACTTGGCGTTCTGTTTGTTTGTCTGTCACATACGTCTGAGCTTTTTCACGACGTTAAGTAAACCCCCCTCTCACATCACCACCACAATAAGAATAGCATACGAGCCTCACTGGCGCCTCTCTCTCTTGGTGTTCACCGTCTTGCCTAGGGTGTAGTCCACGAGGGCCAGGCAAACCGCAGCCTAAACGAAACAGCGAAACGCACACTGGGAGAAGAGATAGAGCGACTAAGAAGAGACTGCTCTGTGCAGCACACTCACTAGAGACTTTTCTTTCGTTGAGTGGTGTGCCCTCTTCATTCTCTCACATTCGCTAGATCGCCGACCTCCACAACTTCTGTCAAATCACCACACAGAGCTCTCTCTCGCCTTCCATCTCCTGAACCGTTTCTTATCTTGTGTGCCTCTCTCTGTCTTGGTTCATCCACGTCTATTCACTTGCGCAAGGTGTGCGGCTTACTTTTCATGTTCAGGCGTTGTGCGGTTCTTTGCGCGTACAACAAGTCCTCGGGCTACCGTTGGAGCGCCATTCCAAAGCCACCACCGCGTGGTGTGGACCGCTTGTACGGCACCCACTCTGTCCTCAGCGCGCTGCGTGTGTTCGCGCAGTCCGCACACGATACCACGTCAGGACCCCAGGCATCGTCGTTATCATCATCATCATCAACCGCGCCATCAACATCGAATGCTTCTCAGAGCGCACATGGCAAACAACCAGGCGCACACCGGGAGACGCTCTACCGTTTGTACGTGCGCGACTTCAGTCTTGACGAGTCGCAGTCGGACCCGTCACGGGCCAAAGCACACGCAACAGAAAGTGATGACAAGACATCACAAAAACAGCAGCAACAAGGAAGGCACAAGAAGGTTATTCCCGCGCGTTACTCCACACTACACCGCATCGTCGCGCTTGCTAAGGTCATGAAAGTACCGGTGCAGTTCGTGCCGCGCAACGAGCTGGTACAGCTCTGCGGAGAGCGCCGCAACCAACACGTGGTGCTTGAGGCGTCGAGCTTCACACCGACACCAATCCACACGCTGGCCGATCTGATCAGACGGGGCGACGACAAGGACGACGCGGATGCGGTGGTGGGGGTGGTAGGTCGTCAGAAGCGGCGCGTTGTGCTCTTCCTGGACCACATTGTCGACCCGACCAACGTGGGCAACATTCTGCGCACAGCGTACTTCAACGGCGTCGATGACCTTATTCTCAGCGCGGACAGCGCCTCCTGCACTCCCGCTGTCGCGCGGACAAGCACAGGCTTTCTCGAGTACATGCACGTCTTCCAGGCGACGTCTGATACACCAGACTTCCTCCGCCGGTCCCGCCGGGATCTGGAGGCGCAGCAACAGCAGACCCAGCAGCACACTATCAACAGCACAACGGGTGAGCCTGTGCGACTCGATATCATCGCCACAACCACGTCTGAGCGTGCCAAGGCAGTCGCAGCCACAGTCGCACCCACCACCACGGCGGCGACGCCATCGTTGCCACGAGAAGGCGGCTGCCGGCACATTCAGGTGCTGCTCCTCGGCAACGAGGATCGTGGGCTGTCGGATGCGGTGGTGCAGGCAAGCACACACACGATGCACGTGCGCAGCCTGCGCCAAGAGCTTCTCCAGGATGTCGGACGCAAGACCAAGCTGGTTGCCACGAACGACCCGGAAGAGGAAAGGGACGCGTTGGCTGACGAATCGGCAGAGGCGAATGGCCGTGTGCAGGCGGCATCTGACTACGCCGTGCGACGCTTGTGGCGGCTGCGACCGCAGGAGGTGACGCTCAACGTCAACGCGGCGTGCTCGGCGATGCTGTGCCTGCTCACGTCCGAGAACTACAGCGCACATCTGCACCCCATTTGCACTGCCACTACCACTGCTGCTGCTGCTGCGATCAGCGAGGAGGAGTCGTGCGAGCGATCCAACGAAACCAACATGGGAGAGTGATAGCGACAGACATTGCACAGTTCTCAGTTTTTTTTTTGTTGGTCTTCCCCTTTCTTTATTGTTTGTCTTCACAGATAAGTCTGACAACACCGACGGTCAGTTATAAGCCACCAAACAAGCAAAAAAAAAAACCTGCAGGAAACCGAGCAGAAAGAAGAATAAACCGACCATATACGCAGAACCACCTCAGAAACTGACTGCAGCCTACCTCAACGTGACCATTACATGTCTGTATGCAACTGGCTCAACACACTGCCTCTGACGCAGTTCTCCGTGTTTTTTTTTTCACGACCTTCAGTTCTCTGTGATATCCCCTTTCCGCATCTCCCTGCCTTCTCTACGCTCTCTATTTCTTTTTTTTTCGGTTCCACCTGTTTCATTGATGACGATCAGTGCGTAGCCATCTCCGGCACGGCGTGCACATACAAATCACAAACAACAAACCTCTATTGTTTCGCCTTTCCCGTTTTCTTTCCCCATCTTTATTATCACTTCTTTTTCTGTTGCTTTCTTCTTTGTTTTCTTTCTCCCTCACAACTCCCCCCCCTTTCTTTGCGTGGCCATGGTCGATATCACGCTGTTACAGAGGCGGATCCCGTATGCGCTGATGCCCGTGCTGTGGCTGTCGATCCACCTCGCGCTTCACTTTGGTAACACCACTGAGTGGCTGCGACGCCTGTGCATGCGCTTCGACCTCGTCGTCGACGACCCGGTCAGCTTCGCTGAGGCGATGGACGCGCTGGCACCGCAATCGCTCTTCGAGGACATCAGCGGCAGCACCGAGCCGTCCGCCAACCCGATCGCCCAGACCCGCGACTGGGTGGAGCGTGCTGCACAGAGCATCCCCGTCGTCGCGTCAACGCGAACGCAGTACTGGCGCTCGCTGTTCACTCACTTTTTTGCGCAGCATCACCAGCGTCAGCAGCAGTCCGCGCAGGACGGCACCTCGCAAACACTGCCCTCTGGCCCATCGCAGGCCTGGCACGCCACGCGAGCTCTCGTGCGATTCCTCCTCCCCTGCTTCACATCGCTGTTTGCGCACTACAACCGCATGAGCTTGGTCAACACCATTGTCTCCTACGTCTACTCACTGTCGATAAGTATGAAGCCCAACTTTTTCTTCTTCCCCACCGCACGGTGGGAGCCTCTGCAGGACGTGCTCGCGGCCATCACAGGTGCCTTTCTCACAAACGTTGTCTTCCAGCTCATGTCCGGCTCACTCACGCCATCCGGCGCGTGTAAGCAGTCCGTCTCTGCGCTGATGAAGGCATCGCCAGCACTCAGCACCTTGGCCTCCGCCGCGTCGGCCGCCACGATCTTTATTCAGTCGTCACTGCCCTTCTTGACCGCTCGTAGCGGCGCAGCGGAGGTGCGCGCGCGTCAGACAGATACCACGGCCATGGCGCAGGCCACCGCTGCCGAGTTGCCGTCCGCTCGGCTAGACACGACATCGCCGAGACCGGCTGCCTCGTTCATGCCAACGCCGCATACCCCTCACGGCTATCTCGGCGGTGGCGAGGGCGTCGCCTACGCGCTCTCCGGGTTTCGCCTGGGACGTTACCATGAAACGGAGCAGCTGCGCGGTGCGGCATGGCAGTTCGTCGCGGGCATCCCGATTCGAACGGCCTCGCTGGGGAACGATTACTCGATCATCAATTTCATTCGTCATCGCACGTTGCCAGTCGATGTGGAGTGGTCTCCACCAGAGCTCGGCAGCGGCAACAACAACAGCAACAGCAACAGTGGCAGCACGGTGTACCGTCGCAACCCCCCTGGCTTGGATGACGAAGGCTTCGATGTCTTCTACGCGACGTCTTCGTCCACAGAGCTGTACGTGCTCATTAACGGTGGAAGCTTCCTCACTGGCATCGCCCTTGGAGCGAGCTGGCGTGCTTTTCCGTCTGTCATGCTCTGGGCACGCGATCACTTTGCGTGCGTGCGCGCTGTGGAGGATTACTTGTGGCCACCGCCACCGCCTGCACTGTGGCTGCCGCGCGAGCTCGAGGAGGCCGTGCCAGCGAATCAGCAGTACGACAAGGTCGAACTCGTCCGGATCGAAGTCCCCGCGTCGGCGTTCGAACCGTTTCCACCGCGCGCACTCGGTGAACCCCTCAGCTTCATCGCTGATGGGCGTGGTGAGGATGATGATGCAGCCGCTGACGATCAGGAGGCACGACGTTCACAGGGCCTTGCAGAGTCAGAGACAGAAGACGTCGAGGATGCAGAAGATGAAGCGCAGAGACCTGATGGAGCGGAGTCCAGCGAACTCGCAGCATCCGCGCCGCACGAGGATGCCACCACTGCTGCGGCTCCTCATGGCAAGGAAAGCACGCGCATCCACGAAGACGGCGTGACGCTCACGCTCTTGGTGCCGTCGCGGTGCTTTTGCCCCATCACGCGCTCGCTCATGCACGACCCCGTGCGCACGCAGGACGGCTTCACGTACGACCGCGAGGCGATCACGGCGTGGCTGACGCACCACGAAACCTCACCCATGACGAACCTTCCCCTCCCGTCACCGGATCTTGTGCCTGATATGGCCGTCCGCAAGGATGTCGCAACCGCAGTGCGCACGTTTCTTCTGCGTGTTGGGCCGGACTACGTCCGCGCCTGATATAGACGCCAAAGCGGAGAGAGACACACGACTTACCTCCTTCTTTCTTTTTTGTTTTGCTTTTACCGTTCCTCTTCCTCATGTTGGGTTTGCTTTGCTCGTTTTTCGTTCTCTCTGACACCACACACACCCAGTTGGTGACTCGTCGTACCAACAAACAAACCGAAAAACATCAACAGCATCAAAACCTTGAGAGAACGAAAGAAAGAGAAAAAAGGCGGCTGGCAGCCACGGGACTGCGGATCACGAACAAGACAGGAATTGAATCTCGTCGTCCCGTCGTCGTTTCAAAACACACGCGACCCACCCGCGGATGACCGCCCTGTCCATGACTTCCTCGCGTTCCTGTTCCTACCTTGTGTGTGAGACATTGTGTTTTTGCTTCGCCGCCTCAAATCTCTGCCTTCAGAAACACACACAAATACTTGTTCCTCTCCTTCCCTCTCTTTTCTGGTCATCCTTTGCAGATGCGTGTCTCATTCGATTTGTTCCCCCCTGTGACAGTTCACCTCCGTATCCAGCTCGGCAGTTTTCTCTTTCACTCTCTCTCTTTTCCCCTTTTCTCTCTTTTCTCTCTTTTCTCTCTTTTCTTTGTTCTTCCTGTTCTCATTCGTGTCCCCGTGTCTGATGTATTCACGCTGAGAGAGACATATACGCCACTCTATTCACTTTCCCTTTGGCTGTTCGGAGACACACACACAGTCCTCCACCCACTCTCCGGAAACAAACCAAAACCAAACACACACACACACACGGGAAGCAAACAAATCTGTTTTGCTTCCACCTTTCTTGTCACCTCACTTTCACATACACACAACACACACTTATATTCTTCCTCCTCGGCTGACTGCGTGCGTTATCTGCCATGACCTCGTTACCCCATATCGAACGTGAGGACGCACGCGCCGCGCCCGAGTTGACCGCCCCACCACCACGTCCGCGCCGCTATCTGACGCTCCCGATGCTGCACTTCATCGCCGCCTTCTTCCCTTCCACCGTGCTACCACCAGACCTGCGCTATCTGTCGCGCACGAATGCGGGTGCGGAGGAGGCGCCACGTGGAAGTGCCGCGGGCCCGAGCGCTGCTGGGCGCGGCAGTCCACGCCTCTCCCCCGCCTCCGCATCGGGCTCGCCGTCGCGACCGTTTCCGCGTCCGTCGGCGGCCCCCGCCTCTGTCGTCCAAAAGGCGCTCCAAGAGGAAAAACCACCTGTCTCTGTGCCGCTGGCCTTCATCGCCGCCACGCCGCAGTGCCGACGTGCGCGTGAGCTGCACGGCTGCGTGCTGCCTCCGCAGGGCGGTGTCGTGCTGCGTCTGCTCGCGCCGTCCTCACTCTTTGCAACACCGGAGGCACAACTTGCGTCTCTGAACGGAGAGCGTGATGGCGATGGTGGTGTCGGTGGTGGTGGCGGCGCGATGGCGGGTGGACGACTTGATGATGGGTATCAAGGACTCGGTGTGTCATCACTCCCCGCGTCGTTGTACTTTACGAAACGCGGGCACTGGTTCTACGACGGACGGCGCAGCGCGGGTGGTCCTGCGGCGCAACGACATCAGCTTTACACGCAAACTGACGCATTCACCTCCGCCACACAAGACGAGACAGGGTCACTGCTGCCACTGGTGATTCCGGCATCGTCGCCTGGCGCTGTGCTGCTCGTGATCGCGCGCAATGCCAACGACGTCGGAAACAGCAATATCAACAGCAACAACAGTAACACGAACGGGACAGCACCCGAGTCACCAATACCACGACCGCGCAGTCCTCCGCCGCGAGCGTCACCGGTGGCGGCTACCATGGCTTCACCGACAATGCGGCGGAGCCCGGGCCTGCTGCCCGTCTACGGTGCACGCGCGCCGTCGTCGTCGTCACCCACACAAGCCACGCCACCGTCTCAGAACGCCTCGCCGCTACACATGAGCGGCGTGACCACATCCGTCGATGCCCAAGGCTTTTCGATCGGCGCACGTGCACAGTCACCACCACCGCCACAACCGTCCGGCCACCGCGCGAGTGGGACCCCCACGTCAGCCTCCGCACCGCCCGAGCCACGCATGACGGCGTCGATGAAGGCGCTGGCGTTGTCTTCCTGGTGGCTGCATCGGACGCCGTCGCTGTCGTTGTCCTTGAGTCTGCAGGGCTTCACCACGGAGCAGACGCTGCACATGATGTCTCTGCTTGCACAGCCAACGAAAAGCGACAAGACCACGCCCACGCATGCTGTGGCACCACCACCGATGACGAAGCGGCGAGCCTCAAACCCAGCAGCAGAAGCCACGGCACGTCGCCCACCCAACGTGAACCCACCGACGACGACGACGACGGCAGAGGGACCACGTCGCTTACCACCGGTGTGGTCGGCGCACTCGCTTCACACACGAGCCTCTGGGACCCACAAGCTGGATGAGTGCGCCGCCAGTCTCAGTGACGAGACGGACAGCTCATCGTACACACAGTCAGATGGAGACCAGGAGGAGGCGGATGTGGAAGGGGCGTCCGAGGGCGGTGGCCACGCTGGGAACAAGGGCACTGAAGCGCCACGCCCGAAGCTGAGTGCAGACCCCGCCTCACGCGCGCGCGCTGGTGTGACGGAGATCACAATCCGCGGATCTGGCGGTGGCGGCTGGCGCCCCGCAGACCCGTCTCCCCACGAAGCCGCACCCGCCGCAGCGATCCCAACCGACAGCGAGGCACTCAGGACCCTCCTCGCCCAGTACCCCGAGCTGCTCTCCCTCTCCATCCACAACTCCAGCCTCACCGGTGACGAGCTCAAGGACGTCTCACGCGACTGCCGCCGCGTCACGCACCTCTCGCTCGGCATGAACCCGTCCCTGAACACCACGCGCTTTCTGGCTCCGTCTGTCGCGTCCACTGCGACCACTGCGACACTCGCTGCCGCTGAGCGTACCAAGGACGCTGGCGACGACGTGCCAGCTGGTGGTCAAGGCGCTGCTCCTGCGGCTGTGCGGGCCCTCTCCCTATCCTCCAGATCCAGCAGCTCGCGCGACGCCTCCTTCTCCATGGACAAAAGCGACGCGGCGGCGAGACGAGATGCCCGGCTGAGTCCACACGAGCGCCGTCAGATTGCGCTCGTGATGCGTCCCGCTGACGTGCACATGGGTGGCGTTCACCAGGGTGTCGGCAATCTCCAGGGTGAGGACACCGACAGCGCCGACGTGCACCATCGCAGCAAACACACGGACCCTGTCAAGACAAGAGGCACAGATGACGATGATGGGGCCGAACCCGGGACGTCCCCCTCCCCTGTACGTGTATCCGGCGGTGGCGGTGGGTACCGCGTGGATGCCGCGAGCTTGCTGCGCGAGTTGGCCCAAAGCCCAGCCATGTCGCGCGACGTCGCACGCGAGGTCGATGAGGCGCGAAACGTCTTGCTGGCCACTGTCCCGGAGGAGGACGATGAAGTCGTGACGACGGACGCGTTCGAGGACACCAACACCCCTTCCTCGTTCACGCGGGCCGCTCAAGCGGGGGCACGCCACTGGGATCGTCCGGGTCCTCCTCCTCATCACAAGCACCGTCGTGCTCGCCATCGCGATCCGATGACGCGGATGCCATCGCACCAGGCCTCCTGGGCCGCCACCCTCTTGGAGCTGGATCTCTCCTACACGGCTGTGCACACGGCTGACGTGGCGCACTACCTGCCGCGTCTGCATCACTTGCACGTCTTGTGGCTTGAAGGCTGCCGCAACGTGGTCGCGCTGGACTGGGTGCCGCAGCTGCCGTGCCTACAAGAGCTGAACCTCTCGCGATGCGACGGGCTGCTACCGGCGAGTCTGTGGCCGCTGCGGGACTGTCCCAGGCTCGAGCGGCTGTCGCTGTCGCGCCTGGCGTGCGTGCAACACGTGGGGTGGTTACTCGCACCGCCAGCACCACCGCCAGCAGCAGGAGTGCCAGGTCTAGTGAGAGCACAGAACGCACCAGAACAGGCAGCGAATGCAGCCATCCAGGCACCAGCCCCACGTCGTGATGTTGTTGCTGCTGCGCCTGCTGCTGTGGGTCCGGCGGCTGCTGCGGCTGAGGACGTCGCCGTCATTGGCACGGAGAGGTTCTTGAGGCAAACAGTCGACGGTGGCGTCACAGCCTTCACGCTCCTTCCGCGTGAACCGACGACGACCACGACAGCACCTCCTCCTGCTCCTGCTCCGGCTATCACCACAAGACAAGAAACAGCAGCAGCGGTGCCACAACAATCCGCGACGGCCGCGTCCGCCACGCCACTCGCCCGCGGCTTGACGCAGCTGGATCTCTCCTTCACGGGCGTCACGCGCGACGGTCTGGGCGCGGTGCGTCTTTTCCCGTACCTCACGTCCCTGTCGCTTCACGGCTGCCGCTCGCTGCAGGATCTCTCCACACGAGCCAACCCCAACAACAACAACGTCAACAGCAGACCGAACACGGAGACGGCTGCCGGTGCCGTTACTGCTGCGGCTCCTGCGGGTGCTGCTGCAACTGTCACTGCGGCGCGTGTGGTGGGCGAGGCGCTGCTCCCACTCAGGTGGCTTGCCGCACTCGACCTCAGCCGCACGGGGGTGCGCGACGAGACACTGACCGCGCTCATCCCGCACCTGCGCACGACGCTGCACACGCTTCTCCTCGGCGGCTGCCGTGAGCTGACGAAGCCGCCCGCGTGGCTTCTCCCGAACGAGGGTGTTTGGCCTGCCACGCCACGCTTCGGTGAGGCAAAGGGCAGCGCACGGCCGCGCTTTCCGCCTGCAGACGGTCCAGAGAGTGCTGGGCTGTACGGGATTGACATGCCTGACTGCGCCGCTCTCACGCCCTCGTCTTTTGGTGTGGACTGCGTCTTCTCGGCACCTCGGCACTCGGCAGCGGGAGCAGGACGACGACAGCGTCACCGCCAAAACCACGCGAGCGACGATGAAGCACCAGGTGGCGACCACCCAGACCTCGACACCGCACAGCGCAGCAACAATCGCGCCGGCAGCAATGAAGAGGTGGGGGCGGACGAGGATGATGGCGTGGAGGCGTACTACCCAAACGGCGTGACGCTTGTGCGCCTGCGTGGCTGCGATCGCGTACAGGACGTGAGCGGACTCGCCGCGCTGTGCTGGGTCACGGAGCTCGACCTCTACCACACCGCCGTCACATCAGAGACGCTCGTACCCGCGTTGAGGCGGTGGCAGTGCCTGCAGACACTCACACTCGCCAGCACATCCGTCACAGACTTCTCAGCGTGGCTGCCCACCGCAACAGCCAGCGACAGCGAGGACGCGGACACCACCACGTCGACGGCGGCGCCACCGTTTCTGAGCACGCTGCAGCACCTGGACCTGTCGAACACGCCCGTCACGTCGGAGGGGATGCGGTTCATCGCGCACTGCCCACAGCTCACCACACTCTGGCTGCGTCGCTGCCGCAAGATCACGGACGTCCGCTTTTTGCGGCTCGCGGGTGGGGCGGCGGCGGCCTCGGATTCAGCACTCCAGACCACTGGCTGTCGCACCGCGCTTCAGGAGCTGATCCTGACGGAGGCGACGGCGCTGGCGAGTGACGCGGTGTCTTGCATCAGTGCGTGGGCCACACGGCTGCGGCGACTTGTGCTGTCCAACTGCGGTGGCCTCACGGCCCTCGCCGACCTCAGGACCCTCGCCACGACGACGTTGCAAGATCTCGATCTGTCCGGGTCTGTTGTGGACGAGACGCAGGTGCGCGCGCTGTTCGGCTTACCCCAGGCAGCATCTGCCCTGGCATCCAACACGCCACCACAGCAAGCAGAGAATGCGGCACTGGCAGCGTCGAGATCGCCCGTGTTGATGGCACAGCCCCCACCGACACACCGCACGCCGACGAAACCGACGCAGCCTCACACCAGCTCGCCGTCTCCGCGCCGTCTTTCTTTGACGCCGACCACACAGCTCACTGAGAAGGACGAACATGAGGAGGAGAAGGAGAAGAAGATCACGGCGCCACCACGGTCTTCGATGCACGACACGACGACGACGACAGCAGTGGGCTCGCCCGTGTCGTCGTCGGCGCCACCAGCACTACAGGTCTTGCGACTGCGCGGATGTCGCCCTCTTAGTGCGCAGATCAAGACCCTCCTGACACCACCAACACTCCAGCAGATGGGCTTCCTGTACATTGAAAAGGTCGTCCTGTGAGACGAGGTCACACGCGGTACTCCTTGGAAGCCATGCTCTCTCTTTTTTTTGTGCTATTGCCAGTGAGTTTTACTTTTTTTTTCCCTTCTGTGTGTTTGTTTGCGTGTGTCGACCTCCCTCCTCGTTTTCGTTTTCCCCTTTTCTTCTTTTTTTTTTTACGATGCCAAACAAACACCAGAACTTGCCACCATTCAATGACATCATCCACTTCAACGTTTCCATCATCACCGTCATCCCGCACTCTGTCTCTGTGTCGGTATCGTCAACTCGGAAAGCTTACTCCCGTGGTTGTTTTCTTCTTCCACCCTGATCGCGAGCTCCGTGCGGATGCTTCCTCAACCAGGGATCTACTTGTCTATTTCACCTCAAGTTCACATCACACACACACACCTTCATATTCTCTCTCTCTCTCTCTCGCTCTCTCTTGTCTTTCCACTCACACCCTTTTCGACTGCTTTAGCTCGCTTCTGTTTTAACGTTCACTGAAGCTTTATCTCAGCAAGAACTGAGGACTAACCCATGAGCCGCAGCAGCGGAAACGAAAGTGGCGGTGGTGGTGCGGGTGGTGCTTCCGGGAGTGGCGGCAGCGGCTCCCCCGCACAACAAGCGAATGACATGACGCGCAACATGATCCTCGGGCTTCCCAAGGAGGGTCTCGACCCACACAGCTCCGAGGCCGCCGATCTGCGGGCCGCCGAGGCCTTTGTCAGCGACATTCAGCAGGAGATCATGGCGTACGACATCGCCAACGCCAAGGCGATGGAGACGTACATGCGCTCGTGGTGGAGCAAGGTGCCCGTTCTGGGCCGCCGTGCGAAGGAGGCATTAGCACAGGAGAAGGCCTCTGAGGCCGCTGAGGCGGCAGCCATGGCGCGTGCGAAGGAGGGTGGCGGTCTGGACTCCGGTGTGACTGGGCCGGGCAGTGCGTTGGACGGGCTCGACGCGGCCTCCGCGGCGGCGGCGGCGAGTGCGGCTGGCGGCACGTACATGCACACGCAGTCGCAGAAGCTGAAGGGCGGTGCCAAGGTCGAGCGCACCTCTGCACTCAGCGAGGAGCGCCTTCGCGAGCTGTCTCAGCACGGCAAGGCGGGTGGCGCGCCGGCAAAGCCACCGCAGATGAACACGTGGCTGTTCAAGCGTAATCACCCGGGCTGGGTCCCGCTGATGCAGCGTTGGTGGGTGCCGTGGGTGTGCATCGTGTGCATCGCGGTGGTCTGGACACCTGACGTCTGGAAAATGCGGACTCTCTACTACCTCGATCATCAGTACGCACTGCTGCGACAGAAGATTCACATCACGTACTGGAAGTTGACGATGAAGCCCGATGAGTTCGATGAGCTGATGCGGAGTGTGCGCACTGGGAAACCCACCTCAGTCAAGGGCACGGACTGTCCGTTCTGAGAACGGCGGTGCCGCACTAGGGGCTGGCCTCTTCCCCTCACAAAAAAAAACACAAACACAAACACCAACAGCACGTTTACTTACGTCACGGCATTAGCGTGCGCAACCACGTGAAGGGAGCTCAGAGAGTGTGTGAGCACGCCCATCCTCTTTCTTTCTCTCCCTCACACCTAACTCTTTGCTGCGTATTTTCTTTACATTTAACCAAACCCACTCTCACACACACACAAACACACAAACATACAAACACACAAGGAGTCGTGGATGCAAAAAAAAAACAGTGAACATGTCTCTGTTCGCTCGTCGTTCCAAAACAGAGAGAGACAGGCAGACAACGGCACGTGCCGCAATGATAAAGGGACTTGTTTGTGTCATTCGGTAGCGTTCATGAGTGCCAGTCTCCTCATAGTTTTTCTGTTGTTGTACATGGGGAGGGGGCGATCGACTTGGATGAACCAGTCTCTCTCTCTCTCCCCCCTGCTTCCGCAGGTGTGCGCGCTCTACTCATCGCAGAACAGCAACAAAAGCCGTGTGCGAAGAAACGCAAACAAGTGAAGAGAAAGAGGGAGCCCACGCCGTTGCTTGTCCACTGTATTGTACGCACCTTTCACTCCTGCATCCAACCTTTTATTGCTCTTGTCTCTTCCGTCCTTCCTCAAACCCAGTCTGACCACACATCCGCGTTGATTGCGCGCACACTGACACTTGCTACATATATATATACACACACACACGCTGACATCGACTTGTTCTTGTTATGCTACCAACACTGAGGCCGTCATCCTCATCCTCGACAGGGACAGGCGTGCCCTCAGGTGACCTGAGAACGAACCCGGGCACCACCACCACCACCACCGCCGCTGCACCGTCCGCACAGGATACGGCACCGGAGCCCCCGCAGACGGCGAATGAAGACACGCACGTCACACCGCGTGCTGCGGAGGCGTGGGGCATTGACTTCTCCCTCCCCAAGACGACGCGAAAGACATGCAAAAAAGAGCGCGAGGCGCTGCTTGATGCGCGGCTACGGCGTCTCGCGCGAGGTGACGGTGAGGCGAAGACCCAGACAAACAGCACCAACATGGCAGGGCGGACGACTCCGGCTGTAGTCGATACTGACAACGAGGGCAACGTGGTGTGTGCGGCCCCGTCACCGTCGTCTGCTGGTGAACCCAGCGGCCACACCACCACCACCAGTGCCACGGCGACGACTGGCGCCATGCGCCTTGTGCAGCTCGACGGTCTCGAGGACAGGGACGCACTGATTCCACGCCACCTCACCATCACCCGCGCTGAGCTCGAAACCCGATTTGTGCTTCGCCAGCCAAGACTGCTCTGCGTCAACAAGCAGTACCCGCGCAGCTGCGGTGTGTCGTCGCTGGCATCGATTTACAACTACCTGTACAGCTGGCTTGGCGAGAGCGAGGTGGGGCGTGCACGGCCGCCCGTCTCGCAGGAGGAGGTGATGAGTATCCTCGGCTTCGAGCCACCCTTTGGCGACATCCACTGGGGCCCCTTCACCGGGAACGGCACACTGATACGATGGTTTCACGCGCTGAATCAGCACTTTGGCCTTGAGGGGAAGGCCTCCATCCTCTACAAGGAACACGGCAAGGACAAGACAACGCACTTGTACAACAGCACCGATGAGGCCCTGGCGGCCGTGAAGGCGGCTCTGCGTGATCCGCACTGCGCGCTTATTTACCACTGCCACAACCACTACATGGTTCCGGTCGGCTTTCAGGACATCCCGCTCGCACAGACGGACTTTTTCCAGCAGGACGTGCCCGCCGCGAACTGCGAGACGACGGTGTTCATTGGCGAGGTCAGCCGCGGTCGTCACGAGGCGATGTACGCGCGGCGCTGGGCAGAAATCGTAAAGGATATCCAGTGCGCCTCACCCGAGTTTTTCAACATTCGCCACACAGAACTCGGCGTGCAGCGCAAGGAGACACGGTCAACGAAGAAAGCCACGAACGCGGCTGATAAGAGAAACGAAACCACATCGCCACCGCCACCACCACCACAGGATGATGAGCTGGCTTCTGGCGGGTCTCCCCCTGCGGAGTGCGTCACACCGACGGAGACCACCTCTGACAAGCCACTGCTGCCAAAGCGGCCGCCGCGCGAGCCCAACAACCTCCACTGCCTCATCCTCTTCCGCAACGATGTCGCCGAAACGCACTTGGAGCGCTTCGCTCAGCCGCCGGACGTCACCGGCAACGACGTTGAGAGAGACCGCACGACTCCTGTTGCGGAGAAGGATGACGCCCAGAGCAGTACCAGCAGCTCCAGTAGCAGTGATGAGGAACAGGCGTGAATGGACTACACACGCGATGCAGTGCGCGTGTTACGCGGCAAAGATAGATACATAGAGAGAGAGCATATACCGTGTGTTGTGTGTTTGTCACGACGACAATGCTCCGTGAAATCACGAACAGAGAACGCAAGGAATGCTCATGAGCAACGAAATACGAAAAGGCAAAACAGACAGCCCCCTCTTCCTCTCCCCACCCCACCTCGACACACGATCAACAGCAGTTTACCCTCTTTTTGTTCTCGTGCCGCTTTCGTGAGTCGCATCCCACACATCACTGGGGACATCAGGATTTTTTGTGACGTGCAGGAGCTCACCGCGTGGTGGCTTGCTTGCGCAACACGGCACACATGACATCATGACAGGAAACCTGCAACACATCCTCTGGCACACTCTCTCCCCCTCCCCCCGCGCCGTTTCCAGTTTTTCCTCTGTTTCTGTAGCTCACTAGCTTTCTCGCTCTCCTGTTTTCACGTTCTCTCACTCAGGTCTGCTTTTTTCCCCCGCAGCTTAAGCCACCGCCACTGAGAAGAGACCCCCCCTTCAGAGACACAACCCCTCTTCCTGCCGCCTTTACCATTCAAGCGCATCACGAAGATGTCCTTCAGACCCCTCCTCGTCGCCGAAGCGCTTCTTGCGTGCATGGCCGTAGTGCAGTTTTGCTTCTCCAACGCTTTCCTTGAGCCAGCACAGGATCTGGATAAGCTCATTGCAGACACGTATGAATACAGACACAACCCCAGTTATTATTCCGTCGTGAATATGGTCCCATGGAACCAGCACGTGCCACCCATGCTGGCGGTGGCTGCGCTGGCAGTCGAACTGCTGCGGCGCCTTCTCATGTGCCAGGCCGGCACACAGCAAGCGACCGCGTCTGACCACGACTACGTGCCCGCTGAAGGACGACCCACCGCACCCTTCGAGAAGGGCTGTGACGGCGATGGCATCGGCGTGAAGGCTGATCCCGAGCCTGTTGACAGCCACCCGCTGACTGTGGTGGTGGCCCAGGACTCCGACAGCCGCGGCCTCACCGACAACACACACTGTGACGGGCAGCGACAGCACTACTGCTACGCTGTTGGCTACGTCCTGGGTATCGTCGCGTACTTGTTCGTTACACTCATTGTCATCTGGTTGTGCTTCATGGTCTGGCACAATTATGGCGTCGACCGCGATTTCCTGACGGAGGGGTGTTCTCAGAGGCTGGGACGCATCTGGAGGGACGCCGCGGATTGTGGTCACAATAGGACTTGCTCACAGCCGCTGTGCGACTTCATGGAGATGTACCACTGCTCTGGCAGCTCGGGCTTGTGCCCGTACCTCAATGTGTTTCTCCCTGCTGCACCCGTTGATCCCGTTGGTGGTACGTGCCCCGTGTGTGACTTTACGACCCGTCGCAGTCCGCTTGTTGTGAAAGGGACATGCAACTCGCTCATCTCCTATCGCGGGTACAATGACCAACTCAGTTGCGCGGTCACATCGTCGTTGACTGTGCTGATTCTCACTATTGTGTGGGTTTGGGT
The DNA here is from genome assembly GCA_030849635.1 of Wallacemonas sp. MBr04. Taxonomy (NCBI): domain Eukaryota; phylum Euglenozoa; class Kinetoplastea; order Trypanosomatida; family Trypanosomatidae; genus Wallacemonas; species Wallacemonas sp. MBr04. The sequence goes on from JASANR010001558.1 coordinate 43,457, forward strand.
GCTTGTGCGCTCGGTCTGTGCGTGCTTCTGCGCGCGTCGCTGACGGGCCTTCCTCGTTCGCACACACGGGCGATACGCAACGCATGTGCTGCCACGCCACCTCGTCACCGTCCTGACGCACATGTGTGACCCCACAACTAGGTTTCCTTCCCTTTATTGCTTTTTTTTCATCACGTCACTGGGCGACAAATCTGTTCAAGGGGGCGACTGAATCTTAACCTGTGCTTGTGCCACTGGACACGCGCTCCAAACACCCCATGCCCCCCTTTTTGTCTCCTCGTCTCTAGCTTTGTTTTCCCCCCTCCCCGTGACACCTCAGTGAGACCTCGATGCACAGCCAGATGTTTTTTCTGTCCTTTTATCTGTCTCTTTCTTTTTTCTTTTTTCTTTATTGCTTCATGCTTCATGCTTGTTCTGAATACACGCGCAGGACAATGCGTTTCCCACCCAGCAACTCTCTCTCTCTCCTCCTTTTCCACTCATTCAGAGATGTCGCTCCTCGGAGCGGCTCGAAGGGTTTGAGTTGCCGCCTTCGTACGGCTCGCATGATAGACTGACAGAAGCACGCGAGGAAAGCGCGGAACTCGACTCCATCACAACCAAAGTATGTGACGGCACCCAATGCACATGGGTGACCTGAGCAGGCCTGAGTCATTCTGACGTTCTCTTTTTACCCAACGCATTTCTGTTCTTCTTCTACTTGCCTATTTCTTTCTGTTTCTTTCTGTTTTTGAAAAAAGAGCAACTGGAATGCAATCTCCTTGTGTGCCTTGAGAACATGTACTTCGCTGCACTCCACACAAACACACAAAGTGGGGTTTGCTTCAACTAGCCCTCTGTCTTTCTTGTTCCCCGTACCAACAGATGCAACCGCACCGACATCAACGCGAAATGACAACCACATAGCAACAACAACAGCAAGTCACCAGGACCGTGTGCGACGACGTGGGCTGCCGACGGCCGTTCGCTGCGGACCGGGTGCTGTGCTCCTCCTTCGGCAGCTACGCGCTGTTCCCTGGATGCGGACCCTGCCCAGTCCCCCCACCTCGTCACTGCTCTTTTCAGTGCGTCTCCACGCCGTCTCCGTGCTGCTCCCCATCGCTTCCACCCCTACCTCCCCTCCCCCTCCCCGTCATCGTCTTTGGAAACATGAAACACAGCATCACGCCACTTTAACCACAACCACACCGAACGCAACCCCCTGTAGGCATCGCGGTAGTCTTTCCAACGCACTGCCCTGCAGAGACACAACCCTCTTCCTCCTCCCCCTCCCTTTTACACACAAGCGCACCGCACCTGCTGCACACGGAGATGTCCTTCAGGTTCCTCCTCGTTATCGCGATTCTGCTTGCGTGCATGGCCGTTGTGGCCCTCGTCTTCTCCACGTTCTTCCTCAAAGAGGCACTGGGCCTGGACGAGCTCGTCCACCACTTTCAGAACATTGATGGCTTGGTCAGCTGCCACCGCTACACTGCCCTCTTTCTGGCGGTGGCTGCGCTGGCAGTCGAACTGCTGCGGCGCCTTCTCGTGTGCCAGGCCGGCGCACAGCAAGCGACCGAGCCGTCGTACCACGCGGCGCCCGTGTCTGACCGCGACTACGTGCCCGCTGAAGGACGACCCACCGCACCGCTCAAGAAGGGCTGCGACGGCGATGGCATCAGTGTGAAGGCTGATCCCGAGCCTGTTGACAGCCACCCGCTGACTGTGATGGTGGCCCAGGACTCCGACAGCCGCGGCCTCACCGACAACACACACTCTGACGGGCGGCGTCAGCGCCACTGCTACGCAGTTGGCTACGCGATGAGCATCGCCATGTTCTTTCTCCTTGCCTCTTTCCTCATCTGGTTGTTCTTCATGACTGGTATCTTCTGGTCCTATAGCATGTTCAACTGGGAGCACGGCACCGAGGAGCAGCTGAAGCGCACTTGGAACAGCGTCGCCGGCTGCACCAGCTCCCCGACATGCGCACAGCCAGTGTGCGACTTTATGGAGACGTACCACTGCTCTGGCGGCACGCGGCTGTGCCCGTACGATAACGTGATTCTGCCCACCCCAGATACCCGTGACAACGAAGGTGCGTGCCCCGTGTGTGACTTCACGACCCGTCGCAGTCCGCTTGTTGTGACGGGACGATGCAATGCTCTGATTATGCGGCGCGCAAGTTACGACGGACTCCTGTACCTGCTGCTGTCGTGGTCAGCAGCGCTGATGCTCGCGATTGTGTGTGTCTGGCTGCTCGTGCGCCTGGCTTGCGGTTGTCTGCGTGCGATCTTTCACGCGTGACGCCAATCTGGCCGCTTGACTGGCACACGCACTGATGCGTGAGCGAGCGTGTGTCGTCGTGGTTGCCCACCTCACAACTTTCTTTTCTTCTTTCGTTACTTTTATTATTTTTCACCACCTCACTCGATTGGTTCGTTGCTTCGTTCTTGTGCGACCTGACATACGCTCTTCTTTCCGACCACACCATTTGCGTTTTACCTTTTCCCACTCCTTTTTTTTTCTTGTTTCTCCTCCCTTTATTTTACTCGTTTAGTGCTTGCCAGCAGCTCCCGCATTCGCGCGTGTGTCTCTGGACTTTCCCCCCGTGGGCTTCCCACAGGCCTCCAAAACTGTTTTGCGAACCTCCTGATTTCCGTTGGCGCCGACGTGTGTGTGTGTGTGTCTTCTTTCGCATGCTGCCGCCGTCTTCGCTTCCTTCCGTGCCTCTCACTTTCTCATCGACTGGTGCATCTCGTCCGGAGAGTGAAAGCAGAGAGAAAGACCTGTAATTTCAGGAAAAACTGTTATCAAGTCTGTGTCTCTCGAATTCTCGCACATATGTGTGCAGTGCTGTTGCCGTTTCCTTTTTCCACCTTGTGGTTGCCACTACACCTCTCCCCCCTTCCTCCTTATCCGTCCTATCTTTGTGTCTCTCTCTGCCTTGCTCCGTCTTTGTGCGTGTTCGCACTCGTCGTTGTGTTTCACCCTTTGTCAGGGTCCAGCCGCACTTCTCACCTTTTTTTCTGTTCGCTTCCTTGCGCACCAATCAGGTGTGCTTCCGTGCTTCCGAAGCCAGACAGACGTTCTCCTACTTTTTCGTTTTTCCTCCCACTGTTTTTTTTTTGCTTTTGCTTCGTCTTAGGTTGGACCAGACGTCTCTGTCTTTGTGCTGTGGGCCATCCATCCTCCACTGTGTGAGACTTGCTTTCTTTCCGTTTCGTTCTGTCTCCCAACACTTGCGCGCGCACACACACATACACACGTGGTAGTTAGATCTTCTTGTTTTTCTCTTTCGCTGATCGTATGGACCAAAATCGACGGCGAGAACTGCGCCAAGCACGACGTGAGCGGCGACAGGCAGAGCAGCGTGGTACAGACGCCACGAGTGGCGGCGCTGGTGGCCGCCGACGTCTCTTTCGTGCCACGGGCAACCAGGGCGACAGCGGTGACGCGCTCGATGCGGTGCCACCCGACGGGCTACCGGGTGGCGCATCCAGTGCAGGCAATTCACGTGCCCCCACGCCAGGTGCCGCCCCGATGATGGGGGATGCGTCTGATCCGGCAGCCATGACGGCGATGATGGCCGCGCCGGGCAGCACCGCGGCTCCCAGCACGCGTCGACGGGCGGCCTCGCGTCGCAACGATGCCGCTCGTCTGGCGGAGAAGATGAACCAGAAGAAGCGCAAGCTGGCATCGAAGGAGCAGCAGCTGACGGCGCAAGAGGCACGCATTCAAGACGAGTACGCACCGAACATGCGCGAGCTGCTGCAGGGCCTGGACAGTGGCGATGCGACAGCCGATGCGGCGGCCGTGTTGGCTGCCACCACACCCGCCATGCTCACGAACCACGTCACCGGCTTCGACAAGGACGACCTCCTCGCCACGCGCATTGCCGATGCGCAAGCAAACTTTTTGAAAATTGATCAGGGCCTCTCCGAGGACCACGCCTTCGCCACGGGCAAGCTGCACGCCGCGGTCTTCGCCCACGCCAACGACTTTCTGCTGTTGTTTCGCGACGTCGATCGCGCGAGTCGGCTCGTCGAGGCGCTCAAGTCAAACGTCCAGGGCACCAAGACGGCGATCTCAGCGATGAGCAAGTTCACGTTTGCGGACGTCGGCAGCGCGAAGCGGGCCACGGCTGGCGCGGCGTCGTCCTCGGCCGGAGCAGCAGCGACGGCGTCCGCCTCGCTTTTTATGAGTCCTGCCGGTCTGCCTACCGGTGCGGCCTCCGTTCATGGCCGCGTCAGCCTCGTAACAGAGCGCGAGCGGGCCCTCACCTTCCACGCGAACGACCGTGGCAGTGTGGAGACGCTACTCGCCAGCCAGCTGGCGCACCAGCAACAGGCGCAAGCTGTCCAGCCGCAGCTGAACATCAACGCGTCGTCGTCGTCAGGGAATACCACAAATCGCGATGCACAAGGCGCGAGCAACAACACCAACAGCAGTGGTGGTACCGCGCTCAGCGCCGGCGGCTATCGTTTCTCATCAACCGCGTCGCGTGCGACGACGTGCGCCTTGAGCGTGTCGTCACTGCAGCAGTGGCGGTACGTTATGGGGGCGCCCACGAACATCTCCGCGCCAGCACGGCTGCGTTCCCTCGCCACCACCTCCACCGCCGCCACTGGGTCTCTCGCGAGTAAGCGCGGTGGTGGTGCCACGGGCGGGTCGACCGCACTGGAGGACCTCGACAAAGACGCCGAAACGAAGAGCCGTGACATTGACATCTTCGTCGCGCTCGTGCGGGAGCAGATGACGCAGCTGCTGTCTGAGCGTCGCCACGCCGAGGCCGCCGGCACACTACGCGAGATCGCCAGCGAGGCCACACGCCGGGGCTGTCTCCCACTCCTGCTCGACCTGGAAACGGATCTGGTGCGGTCAGTGCTGCAGAACCTGGCGCACATCCCGCAGTCGCCGCTGCTTCGCGAGAGTGCGCAGGTGCCACTCGTGCAGCTCCTGCTCCAGTTCGGGCGCGTCAAGGCCGGCGTGAGCATCTTCCTCGCGCTCCAGACGCCGTGGATTCAGTCTGAGCTGTTGACGCTCCAGTCCCGCGTGGCAAACCCGACGCGCGTGTGCTGGATCGCGGCGGACTACCTGGTGCGCCTCATGCACCAGTTCCTGCGGCGGCAGCAAACGCTCCTGCTGCCGACGGACGAAGCGCAGAAGGTCAGCGCGAGTTTGGAGACGGCCGCGGCGGCGGACAGCGGGTCGGGAGGCGGTCGTGTGCCCACCGCACCCAACGTGAGCGGTGCCAACGCCAGCACCAGCCCGGCTCTCGACGCCCTGACCGAGAAGCTTCAACGGGAGAACAAACTCATCCCCCCAAACTCCACCGCGCTGCTCTGGGTGCGTCAGAACATGGAGCTCTTCGCGACGCGCGTACTCGCTGCACAGGTGCTCAGCTACGGCACCGGCACCGATGGCGGTGACCCCTCGCGTGTCCGGCGTGCAGCCATCATGACCACCGAAACGATCCGCGTGCTGCAGACCATCTCATCACAGGGCTCCGGGGCCACGGCCGCCGCGTTGACCCTCGAGCTCATGACGCCGAGCCTGGTGCTGCTGGAGGCGGAGTTCTCGCGCCTGACGACGACGCGCATGGACAACAGCGGGCGTGCCATGGTCGAGCAGCTCATCACCAACTCGCTCCTCATGTACGAGACGTCCGGGGCGGTCTATCAGCCGTCCCGCTGCGACGACGCCGTCCGCAAGAGCAACGCGCGGTGCCAGTGGATGGAGAGCTGCCTCGCCCCGGTGCTGCCGCCGTGTGCGCACGGCTGGCTTGTGCAGCTGTTTCTCTCGCCTGCCACGACGCCGCTGTTCATGAAGGCCCCCAACGCAGACAACACGAGTGCCACCACTGCGAGCAACGTGCACCAGGGAGCCGCTGCCGGTGCTGCACGATCACCCACCACCACCACCACCACCGCCGCCAAAGCTCCCATACCGATGCCATTCTTCTCCCAGGAGCGGTACCGCTTCGTGCGCTACGCAAACGGATGCTCAGTTGTGCACCAACTGCTCCTGCAGTCCGTCATTGGCTTCATCTGCGCGCTTGGTGGGTCTGATGATGTTTTGGGCAATCTCGACGGCGACGAGGGTGGCCGCACGGATTCATCAACGGCGTCTCCAGCGAGCGCCACGTCACGGACAATGCGGAGTAACAACAACAACAACAGCAGCGCGGCAACGGCAGACAGTAACAATAACAACGGTGCTGGTGCGTCCGCTGCAAAGAACACCGGGGCGCCTGCCTCACGACGTGTTCAGGGTGGCAAGGCGCGAGGCGGCGCCAAGGACGCGGCCACGGCATCGTCGTCGTCCCCGCTGTCGGCGGAAGCCTCGCCGCTCGGCTCCGTCTCGTCAGCCGCTGAGTGTGCCTCTCTACTGCTCTCCAACGCACTCATCCTCGAATCGGCCGACGTCACACTCTATCGCATTTTCATTTCCTTCTTGTGGACCTCGCTGCGAGAGCGACAGTCGCTGGCGGCGTACCTCTCCTCCGATGCCTTTGCCGCGGCACAGCAGAAACTGTTTCCACGCGCACGCGCCAGTGGCGGTGGGGCCCCCACGCCGTGGCCGCTGCTGTGCGATCCCACCCAGTCTCCCGCCTTTGTGCTCGATGGCCTGCTCGGCTTGCTGACGGACGTGCTGAGTGTGGGGACGTGGCTCTCCTACCTGTGCCGCGGTGGTGCCGTCGCGCATCTGCTCGGCAGCCCGCAGCTGGGCTTCCGCACGCAGCACGTGGCGTCCCTGCACACGGCCATGCCGGGCATCGTGCAGGGGTGGCTGGCGTGTGTCCTGTCACTCGGCCACAGCACCGATGCCGCCGTTGACTTGCTGCCCGTGCCGTGTTCGGCGACCGTGGAGGAGGCCGCCGAACTGGCCGGTCCCAGGCGTCCTGCTGGTCTCCAAACCGGCAGCAGCAACGGCAGCAGCAGCCGACGCGCCGGTGCCGCGCAAGTGAACGACGACAGCAAAGGCACCGCCAAAGCAGCAGGCGCGGCCAACACATCAACAACTGGTAGTGGCGGTGGTGGCGCAAGTGCAGCAGCCAACAACAACAACAGCAACAGCAGTCCCATTCCTGGCTCACCAGCTGTGGGGAGCACGCTGTTGAAGCGCTCCTTTGGACCGTCCGCGCTGGGGGTGGATGGCGTGGCCAGTGGCGGCGCCGTGAACGCGGCCATCCAATCATCCCCGGGCACGCGCGGCGCGGGAGGCGGCGCTGGCGGCAGCGGCGCTGGTCTACGCGCGGGCGGTCGTGCGCGTGTGCTGGTCATGCGCCGCGATTTGAGTGGCACCACAGACACCAACACCACCAACACCACCGCGAGCAATCAGGCCGTGCCGCAGCGATCGCTGCCTGGCATTCGCGGCGTCCACAAGCGGTCCCTGCGGCTGCTACCCGAGTCGGTGGTGCGTCAGTCCAAGCTCCGCTCGCTGCTCATGTCCCTACTCGAGCGCCCGTACTGCACACCCAAGGGCTACACGGTGCACCACGCGCTGCCCTCACTGCTGTCCCTGACGCAGCGGCGCCAGGAGGTACTGCAACAGCAGAGTCACGTCGCGGGCTCGACGACCACGACGGCCGCCACCGCCAGTAGCCAAAAGACTCCGGTCATTGTATCCGGCGCGACGATGGCGGCCTGGGGCGTGCGGGCAACCATAGCCAGCTATCCTGAATTCCCCATTGGCGGCGACTTTGACCGCAAGGATGAACTCTTCCTCCTGCACTGGTGCGCGCAAATCAACCTCCACCTCCTGACGGTGTTTCAAGAGCGCCTGCTTCCGTCGAGTCACATGGTGAACGGGCGTGCGCTGGCGACGCAGAAGGGGCAGGACCACTCCTCTGTGCTCGCTCGGCAACTCACGGAGCTGAAGGGCGCGGCACCGCTGCAGCGCGCACCGACCGCGAAGCCCCCGCTTCAAGGCGGCGTCTCACCACAGGAAGACAGCGCGCTCGCTGGCTTGTGTGGCGGTGGCGGCAGCTACCCCGCTGCGGTGGCCGCACTGCAGTTTCTGGTGCTGCGCGTGCTGCGCGACGTGCTGTGCCAGGTGGAGACGTGGTCTATTGTGTACGACTGCACGAGTCCGACCCAGTGGCGCCAGGATGAGTCGGTGCTGCGGCAGCAACTCTTCTTCTTTTCCCTCTTCGCGCGCTTCTGGGCACCGCTGTTTGCCGGCGGCACGAGCGCAGCCAGTCAGCGCGCGCCGGCACCGAGTAAAGGACCCGCCACGCGCACCGGCAATCCCGGCGATGGCGGCTCCCAATCATCGCTCCCAGATGATCAGCAAACACCGAGCCAGTGGTCAACGGATGGCATCCCCGCGCTGGCCGTGCTGGAGTGGCTGACGAGCGGCCATGCCGTGCTGGATATGCACCTCAACCGCCTCCGACGCCAGCGTGCGCAGGCGATGCACGCCAGACGCCTCGCGGCAGCCGGGGCCGCGACCGCGACGACCCCACCCATCGCGGTCGAGTTGACGGAGGAGCAGATCTCCGTGGAGCGGCAGCGCCACCCCCGGCTGCAGTCGGCCGTCGACACCTACTTTGACCCACAGCGCGTGAGCAGCGGTGCGGGGGCGGCGAGTGCTGGTGGTGGTGGTGGTGGTGGTGGCCAGGGCTGGAAGCGTGAGGACACCCTGCGGCCCACTGGCCCGACGGAAGCGCCGCTGACGATGCAGGAGGCGACACATCTCCTCGGAGGCAAGGCCGGCCCCTACATCCCCGACACACTGCTGCGCGTGCTGCAGTACTTCTTCGAGGAAATGCTGGGCGAAACGCGCGCCGTGCCCGCCATGACGTCAGATGCCATGCGAACACGCGTTGATAAGGCCATGCTGTCTGTGAATCTCGCTGACTTTGTCGGCTCTAGTCTTGGCGACGACGACGACGATGAAGACAGCGAGGAGGAGAGTGCCAGCAGCGCCGCGTCGTCCAGCCTTGGCGGGAGCCGGTCGTCGTCCTCGTCGGCGGCCGCGATACCGATCACGCTGACAAATCTGCGTGATCTCCTGGAGTTCTACGTGCGACCTTTGCTTTGAACAGATTTGAAAACCAAATCACACGAAAAGAAACAAAAAACAAACAAACAAACAAACAAGCAAAAGTTCTCAGAATAGTGTGCACCCTGCGAGTAAGAAAAGTGTGTGAAAGGAGGCTGACATCACCAGATCATGGACATTTAAGTACACGTGGCCAGCAAGAGAGGAGGTGTGTTGGGATTGTCGTGTCCCCATCGCCTGTCGCTCCCGCCTTCTCGTCTATCTTCTCATTTCGTCTCTCCACCACCATTTCGGAGACGAGATACCACAGGCGTGCGTTCACCCACGCTTCCCTCTCTTGATCTGTTGTTGTTGCGTCCTCGTGAATCGCACAAGTCCCTCCTGAGACGTGGATCCTTGCCTCCCTCCCGTCCTTGCTGACATCCCTTCCTCTCACTCCGCCGTCATTCTCATTTTACTCTCTCCCTTCGCCCATGTACAGAGAATAGCTACGCGTGTTTGTGCTCAGACCATCCCAACAGACAGCGTGACACACGCAATAGTCTCCCACCGCCCAACTCTCTCTCTCTTTCTCGCGTTGACGTGCTGTGCGATGCTGCAAGCGATCTGCACCTTCTACGGCGGTTCACAACGGCGCAGCGCGCCGCTCGCCCTGTCTGCCGCGACACCGCGTGCGCGCGTGGCGGTGGAGAAGTGCCCCAGCGGCTTTGCGACGCGCTTCTCCAAGCTGACGCTGCACTTGCGCGATCCCACTGTCCCGCTAAAGCCGCAGGTCTGGCACGCCGAGGGCTCGGACGACGAGGACGACGACGCACTCGGTGAGCGGCTGCTGTCCGACCGGGTGCGCGCCAGCTACCCCACCGATGTGTGGGAGTCAGATCACCTTGACTGGCATCGTGTGAACGTCTGGCCCGATGGTGTGAGCAGCGCGCACGTGCTGGAGGTGGCGCGCGGCAGTCCTCACGATGGCGGCCTGCCTGCGTCCGTGATGGCGGCATCGTGGTGGCTGTGCAAGTGCGCTGTCGTGGCACCCGTGCTGATGAAGGTGCACCACGTGACTACGCTCGCTGCGCTGCGCACCGTTGCGTTCGCGGAGCACGTGTTCGTGATGGACTGCTTCGACTGCACCGAGAGCGGACTTGTGGATCTCTCGCCGCTTGGCGCGTGCCCGCGGCTGCGCACGGTGATCGCCCCCGACGACGTGCTGGATCTGTCCTGGGCCAGCGCATGTCCATTGCTGACGCAGGTGCGATTGTACTGCAAGTACACGGCGAACGTGGCAGAGACGCTGCCCAGCTGCGCGAACCTGCGCCACGTGCACTTGCTTGGTGAGGCCGGCGGCGATGCGCGGTGGGTCGCGCAGTGTCGCGCTCTTCAGTTTTTCTCGTGCGACAGCGTGCCCATCGCGGATGACGCGCACCTGCTGGATGACCTGTCAGAGCTTGAGGAGGTGGACCTGGATGTGAACTGCGAGTCCGTTCTCAAGGCCCTGTCAGTGTGTCCGTCCAAGAAGCTCAGGTCGGTGTGCATCAACGGCTGGGGGGCGATGGGAGCCGACCTGTCGTGCTTGGCGGCGCTGGGAACGATGGATGACCTGATGGCTCAGAACTTCCAAATGAAGAGTTTTTCTTGGATCGCCGGGTGCAAGGCTCTGACACACGTCAGGTTGTTTAACTGCGACCTGCATGACTGCGAGGCACTCGCGCAGCTGCCACGGCTCCGCTCTCTCAATGTCGACTGGTGCCACCACTTCCACCTGAGATGGCTGCCTAACTGCCACATCCTGGAAGAGGTGAGCTTTGGCCAGATGGCTGACGGCGAGCTGACGGGCTTCGACGGACTGCGCGCCCATTTCGGGCTGCGCAAGGTGTCCATCACCAACTTGGTTGTCGATGATTTCGAGTGGCTGCACGCGTGCAAGCACCTGGAGTCTGTGTCGCTGGCTGGTGCATTCACAAGAGACACGATGGCGCCGTTCAGCGGACCTGGACTGCACACAAACGAACTGGCACGCCTGCGCAAGCTCAGCATCAGTGACTGGTCAGGAGTGGCGAGCGTGGCGGACTTCGCGACGTGGATGGTGCGGAGTGCACCGCACCTGCGCTACCTGGAGCTGAAGCTGAGTGGCGAGGCGTCGACTGCGCTGGCGACGGCCGTGTCCCAGCTCGGTGAGCTGCAGCAGCTGGTTATCGATGGCGTCGCAACGCTGCCACATGCTCTGTCGATTCCCGCGTCTGTGGTGCGACTGGCACTCAGCAACTGTGCCGACGTTGAGAGCCTGGTCAGCCACGACGACGACGGCCGCCCGTCTGCACTGCGTGCCCTCACACTCAGCTCGATGGAGTCCCTGTACGATGTGGGTGCCCTGGCTCACTTCCATGCCCTCACCTACCTAGCGCTTGACAAGTGCACTTCAGTGTCCGAGCTGCCGTCCTTGGATTTGCTGCCGCACCTGGCGTTCCTGTCAGTCAGCGAGCCGTACGCGCTGGACTTGGCGGCGCTGCGGACGACGCGCTGCCTGCGCTTCCTGGAGCTGACGTGCGGAGCGGAGTCGCAGATCACCGACTGGGCCGCGCTGGGCGAACTGGAGTGGCTGGAGTGGCTTGCAGTCAGAGACGCGAGCCTGACGAGTGTGCCGTGCCTGGCCGGCTGCACGTCCCTCAGCGAGCTTGAGCTGCGCTCGTGCGCGGAGCTGGTTGACGTTTCTGCCGTCGGCGCGCTCGTGCAGCTGCGCAACCTCTGGCTCGAGGCCCTCGGCGTGACCTCGCTGTCTGGTCTGGAGACGTGCGCGTCTCTGGTGACGCTCGACATCAGAAACTGCGCAGCGCTGGTTGACTTGACCGCTCTGAGCGCGCTGGACCGACTGTGCGAGCTGACGCTGATGGAGTTGCCGGGGATGACGGAGCTGGACTGGATCCGTGGATGCCGGAGCCTCGGCGCGGTCTCGATTCGCCGCTGCGATGCGCTCGAGAACGTGTCGGGACTCGGGTCACTGACGGGCCTGCACAAGCTGTGGATTTCAGGCGGCTGCCTCAGCGATGTCAGTGCACTTGGCCAGTGTGCATCGCTGACGAAACTGTACTTCGAGAACTGCACTAAACTGTGTGATGTCAGCGCACTCGGCCAGCTGAAGCGCCTCGCGTACATCAACCTCTACGCATCAAAAGTGGACGACGTTTCGTGGGTGCAGGGGCTGACCGCACTTAATACGTTGGTGGTGAGTAAGTGCGTGCGTCTGCGCGACCTGAGCCCGCTGATGCACTTGCCTGCGCTCACCACCATCCACGCACAGGAGAGCGGGGTTGCGGACATGGACTGGGTGTACGAGGCCACAGCACCGCTGCGTGACGTCAACATTGCTGGCTGCAAGAAGCAGTTGATGCTTGATGAGGCGACACTGCCCGCGTTTGTGCGGCTCAAGGAGGACTACTAGCGCCGCCATGCGCAAGCGTCACACTCACGCACACGCAGCTGCACGTGACCGTACTCACTGACGCTTCTCATTTTTACTCTCTATCGTGCCTCTTCACGCATCACGCGTGAAGAGAACACACACACACACAACAACAACAAAAACAGCAACCACGTAACAGAACAGAGCAGAGCAGGTGTTGTGTGATGGCCCTGTGGCGACCAAGGCACCACGCCGTGTCACACACTCGCACTGTTTGCATGTGATTATCCCATTTTCCCTCTCGTGCTTTAAAAAAAAAAAACAGTTGTTTTCTCTTTCGTATTCTCTTCTCACTTTGAACACGTAAAATAATAGAGAGAAGAGCTCCACAGCCTCTTTTTGTGTGTGCACCACTTGCACTTTGGTCACCTGGCTCACAGTCAGCAGAGGTTTGGGTGAGAATGGTGCGTGGCAACACTCACAGTGTCAGACGCAAACAGACACTTCGCGTCGTCCTCATTTCCCTGCGCGCAGCTGGATGGACTGCGCGCGCCAACGAAGCACTCTGGTGTGCACTTTGAAGGCTCCCTTTATACTTTACTTTCGCATTTCATGATTCCCCTCCCTTCTCTCCCCCGTCCCTCTCTCTCACTTTCTTGTTCTCGTTCTTTTTGCTCTTTTTGTTCGATCGCCACGACAGGTTTACATTCGGTGACGCGAAACAGTGTCCATCCGCGCGCACCACCGCACTAATTTCTTCTCCCCCCCTTTTCTCTCTTTCTCTCTTGTTTTCAACCCTTTCACTTTACTCTTTGCGTGCGGTTGGACTCGTAACCGCTCGCCTGCACCGCCCTCCTTTTTGTTTGTTTGTCTGTTATAACATAACTGTATTCACGGCGTAGAAAACCAGCACAAACGCAAAACAAACAAACACTCTGAAATCGCGTCTTTCCTTCATCGCCTGACTCCTCCGTTCCCTTTTTTGCCAGCCCCAACACCGCGACCTCAACGAAGCAACAAGCAAAAAAGGAAAAAAATAATGGCGGACTCCATCAGCAACGGCTCCATATTTTTCAGTGGCGTGCCCACGACGATGGACGGGACCATGGCTGCTGCGGCGGACGCGATCCTGAGCCGCAACGGCAGCTTTGCCGCGCGCCTCACACGTGACGCCGACGCCGCCGACACCGCTGACTACCTGCCCGTGCCTGCCCGGCGCTCTCTCAGTGGTCACCCGTCTGCCGCACCGTCCAAGGCCAACGACAACGCCAACGACAGTGTCTTTTCTCCTCGCGACGCCATGGAGGGCGACGAGGAGGAGCCAAGAAAGGTCGTCGCTGCCCACCACACGGATGACCGCGACGCACACGTGGAGACACGTGCCACGACTACCACCGCTGATGCCGCCGAGGCCGGCGACGACGACGACGACGCGCCGACAGATCCAGATGCGAAGCCCAAAGCCACGCCCCTCCCAATCTGGCAGGTTCTCATCATTGGCTCTGTGCTGCTGACGGAGAGCCTGAGCGCGATGATGCTGATGCCGTTCGTGGGACTCTTCGTGGCCCACCTCATGGACTGGACGGTTGAGCGGGCCGGGTACTTGTCTGGTGTGCTCGTCGGGATGTTCATGCTGGGGCAGGTCCTGAGCGGCAAGCTGTGGGGGCGCATCTCCGACCGCTACGGACGCAAGCGCCCGCTCGTGCTGGGTCTTGGCGTCGGGGCGGCCATGATGTTCGTCTTCGGCATCAGCCCCAACATTTACATTGCATGCGCGGCGCGCTTCATTCACGGTTTCTTCAACGGCACGGTGCTGATCGCCAAGACGGTGGTGTCGGACATCACCGACGACACCAACCGTGCCAAGGGGTTCGCCTGGGTGAGCTTGGCGTGGGCGATCGGGTCCCTGGTCGGGCCCACCATTGGTGGCTTCTTGTACGACCCCGCCACGAACAGCAAGTTTGCCTCCTACAACATCTCGCCTGACAGCTTTCTGGGCCACAACCCTGCGTTTCTTCCGAGCACGGTGCTCGCCGCATATATTGCCTTTTCCTTTGTCGTCTGCGTCGCTTTTCTCAAGGAAAGCAACCCAACAGACCGGTCACTCGTAGAGTTGATCCCAGGCCCTGTGCGGCGCTGCTGCGTTCGCCGCGGGTGCACGTGTCTGGCGCGCTTCGAGAAGAAGAGCACAGACGACAACAAGGAAGAGGGGGACGACGAGAGCGAGCTGCCAACCAGTGCACGCAGCAGCACCCGCGACGCGTGCTACGTGGACGCCGATGCTGGAGAGGACACCGCGGCAGTGGCACCGGCTGATGAGTCACCATTTTCCGCGCGGACCCCCAACGATGCGGATGCAGAACGCGAGCGTGGCGGTGCGACCACCGTGGGCAAGGGCGGAGAGGATGTTGTCGGGGTGCAGGAGCTGGCCACGCCCCACACAGGCACGGCAGACACCACGACAGCGACGGCGGTGTCCGTCCCTGCAACCGACGCCGAGGAGGAACCGATCCTCGACACGTTCACCTACATGGACGCGATCCGGTACCCGCCGTCGCGGTACCTGCTGCTGCTCTTCATGCTGTACTGTGCGCTGGAGATCATCTACTCGGAAATCATGCCGCTGTGGGCGGTGGCCGGGCGCAACGTGGGCGGCCTCGGGCTCTTCTCCGACGACGTCGCGATTTTGCTGCTCGTGTGCGGTGTGCCGTCGCTGATCGCCAACGTCGTGTTCCCGTTCCTCTGCGATCGCGTCTTTGCGCACAACAAGATGCTGTTCTGGCAGATCAGCATCGTGATCAACGCAGTGTGCACGGCGGTGGTTCCCGTGGCGGCGTACGTGCACGGCAATCGCGGTGGCTTCTGGTTCACCTTGGGGATCGGCCTGGCACGTCAGTTCGGCCTTTCGTGGTGCTTCGGGCTGGCGCAGTACCTCGTGCCGTACGTGGCCAAGAAGGGCCACGTCGGGACCATGTTTGGCATCAACCAAGCCGCTGGCTCTGCGACACGCTGCATCATCCCGTTCGGTGCCGCACCGCTCTTCGCCTGGTCTGTCTCTGGCGAGGGCCGCCCTTTTCCTGTCAACCACTTTCTCCTCTTCATGATCTGCGTCCTGTGTGCGATTGCGACCTTCATCATCAGCTTCTTCCTGAAACTACCAATCGAGGTGGCGTATCGCGAAGAAAAACGTGCCCGCAAGCTGGAGGCGCAGCAGCAGGAGGAGGAGGCCGCGGCAGTGAGCGCGGCGTCATCAACGCACGGTTGCTGTATCGCCGATGACGATGAGCCCGTTGTGGTGGAGGGCGAGGAAATGGCTGCGAAGGAGGACCCCGAGAAGTGATTTCTGACAACATGGAAAGCAGACAATATAGTGTATCTATGCGAGAGAGAGAGAGAGCTGCTGACAAAGAAAAAACGGAGCACTCGGACAAAAAATAACCAGACGAGATAACAGAAAACCAACCAAAGAGTCACTTGCTTTTAATTTTTATTTTAAACACACACGCCCCCCGTCTCCATCGAACAAACTTAAAAAAACTTTTCGTTAACAGGGCAGAATCGAGTGCTCACCTGACTCACATTTTTGTCACCTCTCTCTCTTTTTTTTTATTCGCCCACTTTTTTCCCCTTTACTCTTTTCTTTCTCTTTTCAAACCCCTCCGTCTCTCTATCTCTCTTTGTTAGTTTTGTGCCATTGATGCACATACTATCCCACTCGGGAGGCATCACACCTCATGTTGAAACGCAGCGCTTTTTTCCTCTCTCTTTCCCCTTCTTTCTCGTTCCTTTTCTTCCCTCCCTACCTTTTCGCTGCCCAACATGAAAACCACTTAAATGTACGCACACCACTCACGGTGGTGCGCTTGTTTCAACGCCAACAACAAAAATCCCAGCGTCTAGATGCGTGTGCCGACGAGTGGTCGCACAGCACAGGCACACTCTTGAAACTGCATTTGCTTCCTCCTTTTTCTTCCCTTTTCTTTTCGTTTATGAGGTCTGATGCATGCCGCATCTTCCTCGTGTTTACTCTTGTGGATCCTGTGCGCTCGGCGGTCAACGTCTCTGAACGGCGGTTGCTCGAGGTTTTTCTCTTCCACTCTGTCTTCAATAGAGAAGCAAATAAATGCTGACCACGTAAGCAACACTTAACTACTATTTAACACACACACACACACGTTTTGGGGTTCAGTTTTTCCTTGATGCACTGCCTCTCCAACCCTTTTTTTTTTACTCTCTCCTCTTGAGCTCTG
This sequence comes from Wallacemonas sp. MBr04, assembly GCA_030849635.1. NCBI lineage: Eukaryota > Euglenozoa > Kinetoplastea > Trypanosomatida > Trypanosomatidae > Wallacemonas > Wallacemonas sp. MBr04. The sequence continues at coordinate 60,089 of JASANR010001558.1, forward strand.
TGAGCGAGTCAGTGAGAAGGAGTGCTTGGGTAGGAGGGCATTGTGAAAAGGGATGACAGATTTCAAACAAGGCAGGTAAGAGCTAAAACGGTGCATACCTGCGTATGCGGACACCTCTTTTCCAGCTCCTTGTCATCCTCTCCTTTCTTTTCATTTTTCTTTTTCTCTCCACTTTGTTTTGGTGACTGTTCGCTGTGAGAGCGCGCCGCGCACGAATGTGATTTCGATCTGTTCTTTTCGCATTCCCCTCCTTCTCTTTACGAGCTTGAGGGAGAAACAAGCAAAACCTCGACAAACAAAAAAAAGGGAAATCAATCTGTGGAAACGGAGGACAGCGTGAGAGCAGGTGTGTTGGGATTGTCGTGTCCCCATCCCCTGTCGCTCCCACCTTCTCGTCTATCTTCTCATTTCGTCTCTCCCCCACCATTTGGGAGACGAGATACCACAGGCGTGCGTTCACCCACGCTTCCCTCTCTTGATCTGTTGTTGTTGCGTCCTCGTGAATCGCACAAGTCCCTCCTGAGACGTGGATCCTTGCCTCCCTCCCGTCCTTGCTGACATCCCTTCCTCTCACTCCGCCGTCATTCTCATTTTACTCTCTCCCTTCGCCCATGTACAGAGAATAGCTACGCGTGTTTGTGCTCAGATCATCCCAACAGACGGCGTGGCGTGGTGCGCGCGGTCTTTTCCGGTTGCTCGGCTTGGTCTTTGGCGCGCCTGGGGTGTGTGGCGGGCGTGCGTGTGCGGCTCGAGGGGGCGTCTGCGGGCTGGTGGAGGGGCGTGCGTGGGCCGGTGCCAGCCGCCCCTCCGGCCCCCGGGAGGGCCCCCTCCCCCCGCGCCCCACCCGCTCCCCACCCAACACACCGCCCCCCACACCCCCCCCCTCACCTCACGAACGAAACAACATCCCCCCCTCGCAACGAACCGCACACCGCTCGCGCGCGACCAAGCGCCCTACCTTTTTTCTCGAAAACCACATTCAGCACAACAATGAAGCGTGCCCGCACCGCCATGCTCCCCGGCATTATTCTGCACGGCCTGACGCAGCTCCAGGACGGCCTCAATGCCCTGGTGGATCCCTCGTGGCGTGAGGTCCGCTCTCTGGACGACTGGAGCCTCGCCATCACGATGGAGAGCACCGAACTGCTTGATTCGTACCCGTGGAAATGGTGGAAGAACCTCCACGCCAAGCCTGATATTGACAATATCAAGATCGAGCTTGTCGACATTTTTCACTTTTCGCTCTCTGGCGGCATGCAGCTCAAGGCCACGCCTCCTGCCAAGATGCCTGCTATTGCCTCGAAGCCGATCGACGAGGCCATTGTCAAGTGCCTGCCGAAGGGCGGAAACGCGTCCACCTCCGAGGACGGACTCGTTTTCTTCCCGCTTTCCACGACACAGAACGCGGTCGCGACGTTCCGCAATGTGATTCAGCTGACCAACCTCTACCGATTCGACACCATCACGGAAACTGTCGTGATGGCAGCCGAGGACCTGGACTTCAACCTCGTCGCCTACTACGTCGCGAAGCACACACTCAACTACCTCCGTCAGTGTGGTGGCTACAAGGACGGCACGTACAAGAAGGTCAACCACGGCGTTGAGGACAACGTGCTGCTCCACGACTGTGTCAAGGACGTTACAATCGAGAAGGCCCTGAGTGAGGATTCCTACGAGGAGGTCTGGAATGACATCATGACTAAAGTCTACGACGCGTTCCAGGTCGCGCCCGCGGACCGAAAGAACGTCAAGTATTGGATGGAGCGTGCCGAGGCAAAGAATTAAGCACGAATGCTTAAAATATTCGCGGCTACTATTTGTTTCACTTCGCAGGCCGTTTTTTTTTTCTCAAAAATAAGAAAATACATTTTGATTTTCCGCACGCACCATAGAAAGGTGGTCGATTTTCGCGATCCCACCTATTTTTTTTTTCAAATCACAACAGTTCATCTGTTCTTTTGATCATCCATAGAGCATAGGGCCAGTGAGATGCCCGTTGACAAGAAAATGCAAGTAACACACATATAAGCGGAAACACATTATTTCGATCACTGAAATACCAACTATCCGTCGACCTTGAAGAGAACCTCGTTTCTGTTTTCCTTGCTTCCATCGTTGGCTCAATTGCACACGGCTGTTGCATTCGTTGTATGCGGAGGCAATAGATGGGCTTCCACAAAAACTATTTGCAGCTCATTCGGAGGCCAGCGAAAGTCATTGCGACCAGGCAGCTTCGCTGGCGTGCTGCTTTGTTCCGTTTTCAACACCCTTTATAGTCATGCCGCATTTCCACACATTACTTTCCCCACCCTCACACTTCTTCTTCTCAATACAAATATTATTATTATTTTTATCACAACCACAACCTTTGCCGCATCTGTTTTTTCAAATACACATAGCTAGTTCGAGATGCCCGCTAAGACCGCTAAGATCGCGAAGAAGGCTGCTCCCCAGGAGGCCAAGGCCGCCAAGGTGGTGAAGGTTGCGTCCCGCAAGGCGTACACCCGCCCCCAGTTCCGCCGCCCGCACACCTACCGCAAGCCGGCTGCCGCCCGCCCGAGCAACAACGTCAAGGCCATCCAGGGCAAGCGCGATGCGTTCAGCACCATCCGCTACCCCCTGACGACGGAGAAGGCCATGAAGAAGATCGAGGAGAACAACACCCTGACCTTCATCGTGGACTCCTACGCCAACAAGACTGAGATCAAGAAGGCGATGCGCAAGCTGTACCAGGTCAAGGCCGTCAAGGTCAACACCCTGATCCGCCCCGACGGCCTCAAGAAGGCGTACATCCGCCTCTCCGCTGGCCAGGACGCCCTCGAGACCGCCAGCAAGATCGGCATCGTCTAATCAAACGAACTGCAGCAAATGTTTTTCCTTTTCCTTTTCCATTTTCTAAATGAAACAACTGCACCAAAAAACATCAGCGCATTAAAGCGCACCAACGAATCCGGAGGAGGTTCTGTCGCCAGAAATTTATTCTGCACTCAACGTCCTCCTTTCCCCCGATATACAGTGCCTTCCGTGAAGGCTTGGCTGCGGATCGCACTGCGACGGCGTTGTCATAGCAGGCTGCGCGTGATTTTGTTCGCTTTCCATGCTAACACACGACAGGTCTGGCTACATGCTACGCACACACAGGGACAGAGAGCCAGTTCATCCACATCCGTTCTCTACGGCCCTGGCTTAACGCGTGGTATTTTTACTGCGTTTGCATGCCTGTCTGGCACGACACGTTATTCAGCGTCGTTCATACCATCTATGACGTCACGTCACTTCTGTCCATCATCCACACTCCATCTTCCTCTTTTCTCTCTTGCGTCCCTTCCTGTACTCGTGATCTTGCTCGTTTGCTTGTGCGTGTGCACCTGATTGTACCGCACTGTTTTCTCTCTTGTCTGTTTCACTCATCTTCACTACGTACTTCCACCCGAACAGGTTCACGGCTTTGTTTCAATATGCCCGCTAAGACCGCTAAGATCGCGAAGAAGGCTGCTCCCCAGGAGGCCAAGGCCGCCAAGGTGGTGAAGGTTGCGTCCCGCAAGGCGTACACCCGCCCCCAGTTCCGCCGCCCGCACACCTACCGCAAGCCGGCTGCCGCCCGCCCGAGCAACAACGTCAAGGCCATCCAGGGCAAGCGCGATGCGTTCAGCACCATCCGCTACCCCCTGACGACGGAGAAGGCCATGAAGAAGATCGAGGAGAACAACACCCTGACCTTCATCGTGGACTCCTACGCCAACAAGACTGAGATCAAGAAGGCGATGCGCAAGCTGTACCAGGTCAAGGCCGTCAAGGTCAACACCCTGATCCGCCCCGACGGCCTCAAGAAGGCGTACATCCGCCTCTCCGCTGGCCAGGACGCCCTTGAGACCGCCAGCAAGATCGGCATCGTCTAATCTGTCTGACCTAAGACATGAAACAAAGCACATCCAAGTGCCAAATTTGTTTTCTCTCCTTTTATTTCACTAAAAAACAAACAAACTGAACAAAAGAATAAATGCAGAACAACAATGACAACATCAGAAGAGTGCTGTAGTGATGTTGTTCTACCGACAGAAGGCCGGGGAGGACGCCCCGTTCGTAGCTGTTGCCACTGCGGCACCACGCCTCTTCCCCCACCTCTGTTTTTTTCTCTCGCTGTGTCTCTGTGTCCATGCGCAGCAACACAGTTGGAACGTGAGCCGTATAGACGGATGTTGTTGATTTACTGTCTACATCCTCACGGTTTTGCGGTGCTCCGTTAAATACCAGATGCATTTTGTTGCAGGTCACACTATTACCAAATGGTTGATCGTCACCCACTCCCTTTTCGTTTCGTCACTTGTTTCTCCTTTCGTTCGTCTCTCTCGTCCTTCACCACTTTTCACCCTATCGCCCCTTCGCTACCTTGCCTCATTTGTGGCAACAGTGCTCGAGAGGTCTTAGAACTTCGCACCTCTTTGTTCCTGCTGATATTTTCTTTCTCTGAACGTGTTCTGCACATCAGGGAACAGTACAAAGAAAGGCAGTGAAGAGTCACATCCCGGGAACTGCACTTTTGAAAAAGAGAAACGCCTGCACCCAGAACGTACGCGCCAGTATCGGGTTCTTCTCAAGTGTCGCGTAACTCGTGAACGCATTTGAAGTGCTCCTCTGTGGTGGTGTCCGTAACTTTTCTTTTTCTTTTATTCTCTCTGTTTTTTTTCTCTCCATCGCCCTTCTTGCTTTCATACTCTCTTTCTTCCTTCGTCTTGTCTTGCAACGCTTCGCGATGAACGTGCAATTTGAATTTGCAAAGCGCGATACATTCCTCATTGAGTCAGATGCAGCGTCGATCTGGAACGAGGAGGAGACCGTTGCACATGGAGAGCGACGGCTGTACGTGATTTCTGGTCAAACTGCGGTGAGCCCGTCAATGGAGGCGTCAGTCAGGAGTGGCATTTTGGAATCCATCGTTGACACGCAGCGCCGATGCCTCCTTGTTGCCCAGCACTGGGGTGCAGCAATAGCAGCATCTGCCTCATCACCCGGTGCACGAGCCAGTGTTGACATCGAGACACTCTGGGGTGAAACAGCGCCTCTCCCTCCAACTGCTGTCCTCTCTGCGTGTTTTTCCACCTTGCCGCTCCAAAATGCTGTTGTGACGGAACAGTCCGCCGACGCGGGCTCTGTTGGGACAAAGTACTCGCTAATTTTTCCATTCACCAGTGTACCCCTCTTTGCAAGTCGATCTCATCCGCTCATGTCGACTCACCGTGGCCTGTTTTGGGAAAGTTTTCTCAGTGTCCTGCACAGTGTCTGCTTCAACGACGTGGACTACCACACAAATCCCACTGCTGCTCCATCGCGATTTTCGCTGCAGTCGTACATGGATAGAGCCCACCATAGCGGGACCCAACGAGGCGCAACCAATACCACGCAAGCGTGGCCTGAGGAATTGTTGTGGAAGCTGCTCAATTCGCTACTTTCCTGCCTGGCATTCTATCAAACATCTGGCCTCCACTTTGATGGACAGCTGACAGCACTGGACGTCATGTGCTTCTCTGCACCGACCTCACTCGCTCTCTCTATGAACGATACCATGGCATCCTTGCGGGACGATTCTCGGAAACCATGGAGTGCCACTGAGAAGCAGATATTCGTGAAAACGGTGTCCACGAGCATCACCTTACCACAGGCTTTTATTGAAGACACAACACCTGCGGCAAGCGCCTTCTTCGTTGTCATGCGCATGCCTCTTCCTCTTGCCACGACGGAGCTGCAGGAGGTGATCGATTCAGCGCAGCCTGCGTCGCCTGGCGATGAGCTTCGTGCCCACCAACGTGATCTGGCAACTGTTGGCCATCTCATGAGCACCATCATTTCACAGCGGGGCGGTGAGGGCGCCGTGTCGCCCGAGCTGCAGTTTCTCGTTTCGAAAATGGTGGCGTGCGCGGGAGACGGCGCGGAGGCGACGGCTACGAATCTGTCAGCGATGAGCTTGTGCCAGCTGCAAGCCTTGCGTCTGCGCAGTGCGTTGTGGTTGTCGAAAATGGAGGCGGACGAGTACAACGCCCGCCTCCAATGGGCTCAGATGGCAAGACCAGATCCGCCTAGTGCACGGAACGACGACCGGGATCTCGTGGCACGCGAAGCCGCGATGGCCAGAAAAGAAGCGCAGCTGCACGAACGTGAGGAAAAATTCAACGTCCTCTTGGAACTCTATGAGCTGACAACAACACAACTAGACAGTCTCCCCGAGAGCCGTAGTGCTGCGTTCAGGGCTCTTCGCCACAGGCTGGAATCGCTGTCTGGCTCCTCCGTGCCCGCCCCCGCCTCAACGGAGACTTCGACTGTCACGGCGACGGACGTTTCGGTCCCTCTTGATGTCTCGCCCGTGAATCCGGCCACACCTCACGCGAGGTCAACGCTCGACGGCAGCCTTTTCGCCAAAGAGAGCGTGCGCCCAGAAACCGCAGACGCCGCACCCTTAGGGCTCCCCTTTACAGCCGCTGCTGGTGCGCCTGGCATCCCACTCGACAGTCGTGCACGCGGGGCTTCACGCAGGAATTCCAACTCCGTTTACGAGTCGGAGGCCACACTCAGCAGCCCATCGCTCTCCGTCACGGCTGCTGCCGCTGCGGCGGCGACGGCTGCCAGTGTTGGCCTCCGCGAAACAGCTGCGCGGCCGTCGTCCTTGCACGACGCCGCCGTCACAGTGGAGCTCACCGCGGAGACGGAGGAGTCCGACAACGGCACCGGCTACAGCGGCATCGAGGACCCTTCTACCCTCCACACCCCCCTGCGGCAGCGCCTGTCACCCGCGAAAGATATGCACACCGGCGCGTCGTCAGCCAAATCCGCGCGCACGTCTCCAGCCACTGCCTGGCAGACTGACCTCGGCGCGACGCGTGTGACTCCGGCTGCCGACTCGCACACGCCCACGCGGCCCGCCATTCCCTCCCTCGGCAAGGATGACCTGAGCAGCCAGAGCAAGTACACATCCATTTACATGGGTGGGAGTGGTGGTGGTGGTGGTAGTGGCCGTGGCCATGGTGTCTCTGGGAGTGCCTCACGGCACCTTCACTTTGATCCACCCGCAACAGCACCAACAACGACAGCGAGTGCAGACAGGCCATCGCGTCAGCGGAGCAACAGCTCCACTGGTGGGCGACGCTCTCCACGAGTGAAGACGGATGACCACTGGATTCAGCAGCAGTACGACACACTCGAAGGGCTGCGTCGCAGCTTTTCTGTCCACAGCAGTGCCACACGGCCCTCGCTGCGGGAAGGCTCGGCGTCGAGTCAGACACAGGCGATCGCGAGGTCCGGTGTGTCAGTGCCACCACCGCCGGCCCCGCAACTCGGCCTCTCAGGTGAGGCGATCCACGCGGACAGTGTCATGCACTCGGCCAGGTACAGCAGTCGTGCTGGTGCTGCTGGTGGTGCTGCTGCTGCTCTCCCATCGCCTGTCATCGAGCGCGTTAGCCCAGTGCACACGCCATCTCACCAACGCCCGCCTTGGCGCACACCACTTTCGGCGACGTCGTCGGCGTCGCGGCCCAATCAGCGCCCCGGCACGGCGCCATCCACAACCAGCGCACGTGTGGGGGCCGCGCCACCGAGTGTGCAGCTGAACACGCCGGACCGGCCACGGCAAGCTGCAGCAAATGGTTCGCGACCAACTGACGGCACCATGGATCTTCTTCAGCGTCTTCGCGCCACTCTCTAAAAAAAAAAAAAGAGATTTGGAAAAAGGTGTGTGCAGGAGAAAGAGAGAGAGACGAAGAAGAAGGGAAAGAACGTGATGGCGACAACTTCAAATAGACACCCACACTAGATACATGTAGAACAACAACCACAACGACGACGATGACGTTTCGATTTTCAGTTTTTCTTTCTTCTTTGATTTTAGATGCTTTTGATCTTTTCTGTTTTTTGCACAATAGCACACACGCACAGCTGCCTTGATTCCTCAGCACGATTGTCGTTACCACTGGGGCGTGCTCATCCCTCTCACAGCTTGTGGCAGTGCAATACGTCAATGTGTTCATTGCACACGTGCTTTCTGCTGTTCTTTTTATTCCTTTTACGGTCGACCCCGGCTCGGGGTATCTGCTTGTATACCAAATGCACCACGCATTCTTTGCACCCCCTCTTCCTCCATCCACGTTCTTCCTTTTTTTTTTCTTCATTCTCACAAATATTGCTCCTGAAACACTCGCGTTGCACCAGAGGTGAGTCTCGTAGACATCAAATAGATCCTCACGTGTTTGACCTCCCATCTGCCAGGCTTTTCGCTTCCTTCGAGTTGGACCTGCTTTAGTTTTTTTTTTTCAGCAGACCAGTCACACCTTGCACACGTATCATAGAACACCATACGCATACATAAAGAGCAGGAGACGCACACACATAACAACGAGCACCATCGGAGCAATCACACGCGCACATGGCAGACCACACGCTTCGCATCGCGTGCACGACCATTGCCAATCAACTCTTTTCCATCACCGCTCAGGGCGAGTCCAGCGTGAGCACATCGAATGCGGCTGCAGCGCAGCGCCGTCTTCACGCGATCGCCTCGCGGGTGAGTGATGCCGCGCTGAGCCTGTACCGACTCTGCTCCAGCCCGGCGCAGGGTGGCCCTGTGGCGATCACCACCAAGGGTGCCCAGCCGATGGAGGAGGCGGCTCTCTGTGTGTGCGCGGTGGTGCGGGCCGCGCAGCCCTGGCTCTGGCTGTCACTGACACGCCGTGCGGTGGTGCTGCGTCCGCGCAACCCGGTGCTCCGCCTCGGGGTCCCCACGCCGTTGCCCATCTCGCTGAAGGAGATCGAGCGATTTGGAGGGCGCAGCCAGCGGCTCGTGGAGAGGCTGCTGCGGCCACCTGCGTCGACACCGGCCGGCTCACCGTCCGCGACGGCGAGCGCGTCGCCACGACCGTCGTCTTCCTCGCCACCGCCACCATCATCATCGCCTGCTGGTGCTGTTCTGTCGCCTCTACAGGCGGAGCAACTCGCCGTGTGTTACTTCTGGGCCATCACCTCACCAGCGGAGCGGCGCAAGCATAGCAAACACGGCGACCTCTATGAAGCCTCTGTACTCACTCCGCCGAGTCATACAGGCGTGGGTCCATCACGGCGAGCCGGTGGTGGTGAGAAAGACGATAATAATAGTGGTGACGATGAGGACGCACAAGGTGCCACGGCTGGTGTCTACCGACGTGACCGTTTCTGGCAGGCAGCGCCGCAGCCGCCGCAAAGCAGCCACCAGGGTCCGCCTTCTGAAACCACCACTGCAGCAGACGAGGTGAGCGCCGACCACACAGGGCCGTCGCTCAACACACGCCCGAGAGGGCACACTGCCGCAGGCGATGCGCACCAGACACTGCGTGGCACGTGGAAGCGCCTGCGTGAGCTGGCCCCGCAGGACACCACATCGGCATCGTCTTGTCCTCACCAAGAGGAGACCGCACTGGCCTCACGCCGCTTCGCTGTGCCTGCACACGTGAGCAAGACACTCGCGGCACAGGCGCGCTTGTACGATGACGACCTGGTCCCGTTGCCAACCGACAGCGCAGGACCACGCAATGGAGATGGCGTTGACTATGATGATGACGACGAGGATGACGACGACCCAAGGGCCACAAGACGGGCGCGCTTGCATGATCGACCGGATGGCGATGCCGGTGACGTCCATTCTGGACAGGGACGTCGGCACAACAATAGCAACAACAACAACAACAACGCGTTGATTGGAAATGATGACACACAGGCTGGCCAGCTATGGCAGCGCTTGGCGGATGTGCTTGGGGCCTCCGACGACGCCGACGCACCCCCCGACACAGCAGCAGCAGCAGCAGCAGCAGCGGTGACGACAACCACGCCCCATGTTGAAGCCAGCGGCGACGTGGCAGTGGGAGAAGAGACACAGCAGAAGACGTCCGCCACGACAACGACGATGACAACGGCGACGCGTCTTGCACCTCGTGCTGCCCGCCTGCTTGGGGATCTGCTCGTGCCGTCACAGTCCACTGCTGCTGCCGGGGCCGTGATGGGCCACACCGGTGTCGAGGAGCTCTGCGCCAAGGTGGAGCTGGTCAAGGCACACCTGTACTGGCAGCGGCTCGAGAGCTGCGTGACGAGCCCGCTGTGGCTCAGCCAACGCACGTATGTCTGTGACGCCCCAGTGGTCTCCTCCTCCTCCTCCTCCCCTACATTGGCAAGTGATGGCGCAAACCCTTTGCCGAGCCCCATCGCGAGTCTCTTCACGCACCTTGGCAGCAGCTACCACCACCACACACCGCTGCTCACCGCACCCTTCGCGCAGGACTCTGCCCTGTCTGGTGTGCAGACAACTGGGCGGCATCAGGCGCACTTTCTCGCGCCGGGTCGCGGCCGGTTTGGCGTCGGCCTTGACGTGTCAGGCCCGCGGCTCTCCTCGCGGGCCGTAAGCCTCACGACGGCGCCTTTGCTTTGGACACGACTGATTCTCTGTGCGGCGTGGTTGCGCAGCTACGCGACGGTGTACTTACCCACGATGCTCGGTGAACGTATGGCACAGCAGCTTCAGTCTCAGCGTTCAGTGCAGGATGAGGATGAGGAGGACGAAGGCGCAAGGACGAGCGCGCACGCGTTGGCCGCGTTGTGCCCTGAGAGCGGACGTGCACGTGATAAGGCCCTTCTCTGGTTCGATCCATCGCCAGGCGCGGTGTCCACGCAGCAGGCACTGGCCTCCTTCTGCCTCGACGTTGTGAAGGATGCGTACGCACGCTTCAATGGTGGACCGGCACCGCCACCAAGCGCCGTCCTCTCGTCTTCGTCGTCGTCGTCTTCCCCGTTGTGCTCCCCATCATCCTCGTCTCGTGCAGCAGCGGCGGCAGGACGGACGTCGGCTTCCCCTTCTTCTCAGAGGCGTGATCACGGCGAGAGGGCCGGAACCACACGTCCGCAGCCACCCTCTCGTCGCGCGGCCACGCCAGCGTCGAGCCGGAGCGCCGTGTGCCCCGTGTGTGATGGACTGACGCGCCAGGCCCCGCCCATCCTCTGCGGTGCGCTGCTTGACGACCGGGCTGTGCTCCAGCAGCACATCCGTGCCCAGCATCTGCCGTCGCGAAGCGCGGATCCGCACTGCTTGACGCCGCTACTCACAACGGGGAGAAATCTGCCGGAAGGGGTGCGTGCGGCGTGGCGCGCGTGGTGGGAGGAGGAGGCGGTCACCGCACACACAGCCACAGCCTCTGCAACACGCGGCGCAAGCGTGCCGGTTGAGGCGCATGATTTGTTTGTGCGCGGTCTCGCGCGCCGCCTGCACGCCATCGTCGAGGCCCTTGTGGGTCTGCAGCGGGCCGGCAAGCTGTGCATCCGTGCCGGTGGCGGCCAAACGTCTTCGGATGGGCATGAGAAGGCAGCGATGGCTGAGACGGCGCCAAGCCAGACGTGCTGCCCTGACCTGCTCCCTCTGTCCGCGCTGGACGCGACGCTCAGGACAGCCGTCCGACGACCACACCCGCACGCGCGCGGGACGGCAGCACCAGATAAATCCACCACACCCTCCTCAGAGATCGTCTCCGCCCTCAACGACGCCTACGGCTGGGCAGCGGGCGCGCTCTTCACGCCTCTCCTCTCATCGCACACCGCGGCGCCGCATCAGCGACGCCCGGCAAGAGACATGCCCAACGAATCCAGCGACAGCACCGCGAGTGCCGCGACACCCTCTTTGGCCTCACTGACAGAGATGGTGGCGGCGGTGGTGCCACCGACGGTCAACGCGCAAGACGTGGATGGTCTCTCGCACTGGCAGCGGTGCGCGGTCGTCTGGCATGATGGCTCGGTGGTGCGACCGGCGTCAGCTCCACTGCCCACGGCATCACAGGAGGAGTCGGAGGATGTGGCGACTGCGCTGTCCGCGTTGAGTGCGACACAGGAGCAGATCCTTGCGTGGCTCGGCTTTGTGCCTTCCATCCCACTCATTCGAGAGGAGGATGGCGTCGTTGAGTGTGGCAAGTGCTTCAACTTGTTTCACCAGTCCTGTGTGTGTCCGTCGCAGAGAGATATGCTCGACAGCGCCTTCCTCTGCCACGCCTGCCGCATCCGCGAGGCCACGTATTGACTCACAGAATAGGGAGCGGGGGGATGGGGATGGAAAGTGAGAGGTGAGAACGAAGTGGGAGGATGGAGTGGGATGCGAGCACACAAGACACAGCGCGTTCCTCCTCTCTCTCGCTCTTCATACTTTCATCTTCATCTTCATCTTCATCTTCCTTTTTCTTTTTTTTCATTTTGTGTGTTTCTTTCTTCTGCACACGAGATCATCACCAAACGCCCCCACCCAAGTGCAAAGAGAATACATGAATGTCAGCCATGCAGAACAAGACGGATCCCACCGTCAATGGCGCAAAGCACTACCGCAAGCGTTCATAGACCTCACAACAACAACAATAACAACTGATGCAACGCTTGGCATGCCGAGCTGTAGTTCTTATTATCTGCTCTCCCTCACAATTTGCTCCCACTCTCTGCTACTTTCACATCTCCCCCACAGTCAAGCAGAGGTGTGCCCACACAGCCTTCCTTTGGCCCTATCGCTTTGAGTGTTGTGCGACTAGTTACTTCTCTATTGTCCAACTCAAACAAGGCAATCGCCTCCCCCAAACACACATACATACATACACTGAGAGAATGCGCTGCTTTAGCACGTCGCGCATCACAGGCGCCTCGCCGCTCCTCTCGCAGTCGTCCGCTGCCCTGGCGACGCCCATGTGCTTCCTGCACAAGGCCACCCCACCTCTGCAGCTGCTGCGGCAACAGGAATGGCAGCGTGCGGCGATCCAACACGCCAAGACCAACGGCCTCATTGGCGTGCCCAAGGAGGACCTCGCTGGCCTCGACGCTCCCACTCCGACCTTCTCTGTGGGACCTGCGGGGGCGGCAGCCGCTGGGTGTGGGTGTGGCGCGTGCAGTGGTCAGCGCGCCCTGTGCACGCCGAGCCGCGCGCTCTCATCGCCATCGTCGTTCATGCCGTCGCCATCACCCATGGCCGCACGCGCAGCAGCGGCGGCGGCCGCCGAGGAAGAGGAGCGCGTCGCACGTGATGTGGCCAACTTCGTTGGCGGTCGACTTGTGCAGTCGCTGCAGCGTGAGCAGCCACCGCGTGGCAGCGGTATCCAACCCCTGCTGGACTACAACAAGCAGTGGTCTGGTGAGATTGCGCGGCTGAACCCCGACTACTTTCCTGCCCTCTCGAAGCAGCAGACCCCGCAGTACTTGTGGATCGGGTGCAGTGACAGTCGTGTGCCAGCAAACGAGATCGTCGGTCTCTACCCAGGCGACGTCTTCGTGCACCGCAACATTGCCAACATTGTCTGCAACAGCGACCTCAACGCGCTGGCCGTGCTTCAGTACGCCATCGACTGCCTCAAGGTGGAACACGTCATCGTCGCAGGGCACTACAAGTGCGGTGGCGTGACAGCCGCGCTGGAGGAGCACCGCGTCGGCCTCGCTGACCATTGGATCCTGCACGTCGCGAGCGTTAAGAAGCGCCACTGGAAGCGCATTGAGCAGGTGATCCCCAAGTGCAACCGTCTCGACGCGCTTTGTGAGTTGAACGTCATTGCGCAGGTCGAACACGTCGTTGACACGCACCTCATACGGACCATCTGGCAGGCACAGAACGCCGAGGACACCGCTGCACGCAAGGAGAAGCGCGCGTCTCGCAACACGTCGGACTCGGAGGTGGAGATTCACGGGTGGGTGTATGGGCTGGATGATGGCCTGGTGCGCCCGCTGCTGAGCTTGAGCCGGCGCAGCCGTGTCAAGGAGGTCCTCGACGAGGCTGTTGAGGCACTCTTCTGGCGTTACGCTCAAATCTAGTGTGCGAGAGAGAGAGAGAGGAGGAAATCCGAAGACAGAAAACAAAGCAAACAAACAAGCCTGCAACCTTTGCAGGTTTCTTTTTTTTTTTTGATTTTTTTTGTTATCTCCCCTCCCGCGCTCGGTTGTTCTTCTGTCAGTTGGTCATCTTCATACCCACTCGTTTACCGACCCGATATCTCCGTGAGTGCATTTCCCATGCTTCGTTTTGCCGCACTTGGCCTTTTCCTTTCTTTTTCCCCCTCGTTCTGTTTGCACATCTCCAGCCACAGCACTCTCTCAACATTTTTCTTTTTTTTGTGAATGTAGAGACCTCAATATACCCGTGGCTGTGGTCTTTTTTTTTTCCTGCGGAGGGGGAGGGAGGGAGCGGAAGAGACTACCACCGTGTGTGCTTCCCGTTTGTTTTCTTGACCTTCCCCCCTCTCTTTCCCTCTTCCTCTTGCTGTTCTGTGTTGATTTCGTTTTCCCCTTCCACCCTCCGACATCCGAATGCGTGAAATGGGTATCGGATTGTGTAACAGAAAAGAGCAAAAAAAGAATGCCGAACCCCCCAAACACACACACTAAAGGAAAATGAATCCTCCAGGACAGGTGCGCTAACGATGGCGGCAACGGAAGCACCTGTAGTCGCTGCGACGAAAGAGAAAAGGCATACCACCACCACAACAAATCCAGAGAACTGGGTGCGGGTGAGTGTACAGTGGATCACCGACTCACCTGTGTGCCCCTTCCCCTGTTGTTGTTCATTCTTCTTTTTGATCTTTCCCACCACGGCACGTGTGTGCGTCTCGTCATGCACCGCTCACCGCATCAAACCCATCCACTCTTTCTGGGTGAACGGGTCCTGCGACTTTTCGCGGTGCTCATTTGCTGTGTGAGGTCTCCGGTTTCGTGCACCAAACCCAACACTCACTTGCCATCCTCATCCTCTCTCTCTCTCTTCTCTCTCCCTCTCGTTGTCATTGGTGTACTGACAACAACAACAACAACAACAAACCCATCACACATGCATGCCAGGATAGGTTGCGAGCTGCGACATTCCAAACAGCTAAAGTACCACCAAAAGGAAGGACGACGCTCATTGTCGTGCCTTCACAGACGACGGTTAGCGCTCTTTTTTTCTTCTTCTTATTCTTCTGCATCCACTCTTCTCTTTTTTTCTTCTTGTAGACTAACGTGCGAAATACAAGAGAAAAAGTGATACTGATATAGAGCGAAAGGTAAGAAGAAAGAAAAGAAAAAACAAACAGCAAAGCGTCGTTCTGAGTGTTACTCCCTTTCCTTTCCTTTTCTTCGTCGTCCTCATTTATTAAGCGGTGTTGGTCGCAGAACAAACCGGGAAAAAGCGGAAGACAGAGCAGCAGCTCCCTCGTTGTGAGCTTCTTTCCCCTTGTCCGGCTGTTGTGACGCGCACACTCCATTCTTGGAAGTGAGACACCAGCTTTGTTGTCCACGTGAAGAGATTTTCTCTTTTTTTCTCCTTTCTCTCCTTTCTCTCTCTCTGTTTGGCCTTTCGTTTTCTTTCCCACTCTCCCCGCCCCCCCTTTTTCCATTTCTCTTCTTTTGTTCGTCTTCTCTCCCCCACCTTGTTCCCCCCCTCTCTCTCTCCCAGTCCGTCTTGTGTGATTGCTATCCTTGACCGGTGTTCTGCTGCGAAGTCAATCACACTGAAAAGAAAAATAAAAAGAGATAAAAAACGTGAACGAGGACAACGTGAATAGGCCTTTCTATTTGGATTTTTTCTGCGCGTCTTTTTTTTGTGATCCTCATTTTCTTCACTTTGCTTTTTTCTTTCTCTATCTCACCTTTTTTTTTGCCTTTACGCTCTCTTTTTCATTTGTTTCTTGAGTGTTGTCTCTTTTTGCGTTCGCCTGATTGTCACACAGCCAAACAGCAACGGTAAAGAACCAAAAAAATCCTTTTTTATATATTTACTCTTCATCTTCTTCTTCTGACGCTTGCTCAACGCACAATCATCAATCAGGCAAGGCCATTGCAAGAGAAAAGGAAGAAAACATCATTGGAGACAATCCAACTCTTTTTTTTGTGTTTTTTTTCTTGGTATTCTTTTCTCCTGTGTTCCTCAGTGACCTTTCACGATAACCTTCAAGTGCCACAAAGGACTAGTGTTTGACGAGAAACACATTGCTTTCACTTTTTCTTTTTTTTTTTCCCTCTCTCGTGTCACACAGCTGCGGCTGGAAGTGACGCTGCAACACAACAACATCACACTGAGACTTGTCTGTTTTTGTTTTTTCCTCTTTTACTTGGCACCTCATTTTTGTTTGTAGTGTACGCAGAACAAATAAAAAACCCCGCGAACACACACAGACACAAAACAAACAGAGAGAGAGAGAGACCTCAAAATCAGTTTTCAGCTGGTGATCATTCGGACCTGTGGTTTAGTGAGTCTATCAAACATGAGCTCAGAAACGCTGTCACCGTTCTTGTTTGGTACGGCGAGGGTGGGAGGCGGCGAGACGGTCAAGAGCGAGAGTGAGGGCAACGTGCTGCGCGACACAATCACTCCCGACGCCTTGTATACAAACACCACCACGACCACTACCACTACCACTACCACAACAACCACGGCACCGCTCGGCGGCGCGATCGCAAATAGCGATGACAACAGTATATCAGATGTCATGGTGCGCAACGTTCTTATCAGCCTCGTCGTTGTCATTGTGGCCATGGCGGTGTTCGTCACGATCTACATGTATGTGGTGCGCCCCCGGTGCCGTCGCGCGAACCACAGGACCACAGCGGAGGACGCGGCAGCGCCAAACAGCCCTGGCGGGTCCTTGTCCTCACCACCGTCGACGACCGCCGTTCCCGTGGCCAAATCGTGCGACACGGACAACGCCATCACGCCGGAATCCTCCGGGAACTGTTACGATGAGTGGCGCGAGTCTCATGATGACACCAGCGCGGCCGGTGTGGTGGGCGAGCATTCGGAAGGCGTTTGGGCTCACGCGACTGCAGGCGATGCGCCATTCACGCCTCGGGCGGAGATGCTTCCAGTGGACCCCCGCGCCAAGGTGCGGCGCACACAAACGCCACTGTGGGTGTTGCTCTCCCCACCACCCACACTTGCGTTTTCACAGCTAGCCGCCGATATCGCGGCACGTGCTTCACCCGCCCCACCACAACCACAACCACCGGAGCAAGAGCAGCAGCAGCGCTCATCACCAGCTGCCTGGGGCTTCACGGAGAGTCGTCAGGGGAGCTGTCTTGCGAACCCCCTCCGTGCCACGACCGTTGATGAGGAGCCCGCGTTCGAGATGTCCGTCTTGGCAGCCAACACGATGTCCGGCGCCACCACCACCACCTTCTCCCGTCCCGTGACTCCACTCGTGTCACCAGAGCTGGCCACAACAGCCATCGTCGTCGCGTCACCACACCCGACACCAACGCCGACCTCCGCGTATGGCAATAGCGGCATCGTCTACACGTACGCCTCGCCGGATGACGATGACACGCATGCTGCTGCGGCTGCTGTTGTTTCTGAGCCCGCGATGGAGCGTGCTGCGATCGCCGGAGACACCTCAACAGCGCCGAGGTCGGGAACGAGGACAAGCCTGTCGATGCGTTCTTCCCAGCCTGTGCTGGGCCGTGTGATTGGACGCCGCGCAGGTGCGGCCGGACCGAGGCCGCCCAGCTCCACCACCGTGCCGTCCACTGGCAACAACACGATCGCCAGCACGGCGACTACCACCGGCGAGAGTCACCCGCACACACCACAAGCACCAGCACCACCAACGCCGAATCAGCCAGCGAACGCCTCTCGTGTCGCGGTACGACCCGCCTCCGACACGACACGGGCATCCGCATGCCTGACTGCTCAGCCCAACCACACAGCGGCCGAGGCAGGCATGACGGAGGCCCAAGGCGCCACTGACCCCAACAGCAGCAACAACAACAACGGCAACAACGGCAACAACAACGACAATGATAACGACAACAACGCGGCCTCACAAGCGCCGTCCGGCAGCTCCGACACACCCACCACGTCCCTGCCCCCGACACAGTCGTGGCATCTGAGCCCGACAGGCCTAACGGCAATGGCAGCCATGGCCTTGGGCCGCGCGCGCGATGAACTCGCGGAGACCACCACCTCCACGCTGTCCTCCACAACACCGTCGCTGTGGGTGGTCGGGAAGCTGGCCTCCTCCTCGGCGGACGCGACGACCCTCTCCTCACTCGCCGCCTCGGCCTCACGCAACGACGCGTCAACGCTCATGGCCAGCTCCTTTGTGCAGCGGGGCTTCAGCGACGCACCGGGATCACCTGCTCAGGCCGCGCCCCCAGCGACGCACCCCGCCGCTTCGATGATGACGACGGAGTCAGCGATGAGCAGCGGGAACAGCCCCAACCACCACGACGACCACCAGCCCGGTGCCACCATCCCCTCCGCGCTGCCCGGCTCACTCGAAGCGTTCACGCAAGCACCCGTTGAGCAGGAGACGACGCCCCAGCGACCACCACGCTACCCTCACGCGGCGCCCCGTGACGAGGCCGTCCCACACACTCAGATGTCTGCTCCCCGTAACCAGACCCGCCCACACTTCAACTTGGGCGTGGCAGACGAGGAGGACCTGAGCCCGGAAGAGAGGGAGGCGCTGCAAGTGCAAGCTGCAAGAGAGCGGCGGTATGCCCGTGTGTCGGGCCTGATGCAGCTCCACTACCAACAGATGGGCGACACCCACCACTGACACCAAACCAGAAAAAAAAATAATTAAAACAAAAGTGAAAATAAATGAATATGCGGCGAATCTCTCCGCTTGAACTGGGTTAGAGTCACACACACACACACACACACACACAAACGAAAAAAAAAATAACAAAACATATCAACCAAAAATGACAGAAAAACTTAAGTTAGCGAAAGACGTGTTGGCACACACGCATGCACCTACACTAAATCAAACTCGGTGACGCTCTTTATTCATGGAAATGTCTTTGTTCTTTTTGTTGGCGATTCAAACAACGGCAACAATAACAGCAACGATAACAATAGCAATAACAATATCAACATGTACTGTTTAAACAACAACAACAACAGCCACAACAGTTACAGCAGCAGTAATGCTGAGGCCCATGACGAAACACTGTGAAGTGATTTTTTCACATAGAGCTGTTGCAACGCTCTCTTTTTTGTGTTCTCTTCCTCTTCTCTTTCTCTTCGACTTTACTGTTGGTACTTGGTGGGCGCGCAAGAGGCACTCGATTCTTTTTTCCTTCAACTTTTCACCTTTTGTTGTTGCTCCCGTGGTGCATCACCTCCCCCCCCAGTCATGTGTGTGTATGCCGTCACTTCTGGTGGTGCCGCCATGGGAAGATGAAAAATAACAACAACAATACGCAGCGGCTGCACCGTGTCTGCTCCCACACCTCTCCACACCTTTCTCAGCTGTTTGGGGGTGCGACGTCGGGGACACAGCGCAAGCATACACTCTTTTTCTTTTTCTTTTTCTTTTTCTTTTTCTTCTTCTTTGCCTTGCGTCTCTTCCTGATGCCATTGTTTCCCTTTCCCTTTTCTTTCTTCACTCTTCTTTTTTTCTTTACATGTTTTCTTCTCACTTACTGTGAGAATCTGTTTGTCTTGTTCTTTATGTAGTTTTTTATTGTTCACGTCTTTCTCTTTCGTGCCACAAGTGGTTTTTTTCGGCACCACATTCGTCTCTCCCTGTTCTTTGAATGTCAACCAATTTTTGGGACAACTACGCCGAACCGTTGATCTCCTTTGGGGTGCCAGTGTGACGACCTGTACAGCACGTATGCGTCATTCTCTCTTTTGTTGTGGCGTGGGAGGGTCACGCTGAGGCGACACGTCCCTCCCTATGTGCTCGTTTCTCCACGTGCATATGCATGAACGAGGAACACCATCGCGATTCACGCAGTCATCACCCGAATCACCAACAGATAATATCGAGTACAAATACACACACACACAAAAACCCTATGCAAACACGCACAACCACGTCCCCAACAATATACCAATGGGGAACACTCAGTCAAAACAAAAAAAAAACCGATAAAAAACGGCGACAATTTGAAGGAAGGACCAGCGGCAACACCAGCAACAAGTGTTCTTTTACCCCTTTTCGGCACAAATGACTCACTGCTTGAACTTTTCGTATGCTTCCTTTCCTATCTACCTATGGCGCAACACACAAAAAGCAAGAAAAGAAAGAAAAATAAATGGCGCGAACAAGCGCCGTCAACGACAAGAGAAACAGAACAGAAGCGAACGCGGTAGCGTACGTCTTCGTGCACGACGTTTTCATCCTTTCTCCAGCATGGCTCAACTCCCTTTCACTTTCGCTTGTGAGTGCGCTATGATCTCAAGGAGCA
Source organism: Wallacemonas sp. MBr04 (assembly GCA_030849635.1). NCBI lineage: Eukaryota > Euglenozoa > Kinetoplastea > Trypanosomatida > Trypanosomatidae > Wallacemonas > Wallacemonas sp. MBr04. The sequence goes on from JASANR010001558.1 coordinate 80,276, forward strand.
TCTACGCCGCACCGCCCCGATCTCCGTTTCCTGTTCTTGCGACTTCACACAAAAAGTGCACTGACGCGGTCAAATATCACGTGAGTCGCCCATGCTGTCACACCCACTGATCTCTTCCCGTTCATCTCTGCACACTTCCTGTTGTCTTTTTTTGTTTCCTCTCTCCTCTTCTTTCTACGTGCTTCTCCTCACCTCCAGCGAATCAAAACGCCAACACGAACAAACAAACAAACAAACACGTTGAACCTGACAGCGCGTCGTCTCCCTCCCTACAACCCACATAAACGAAGGAAGCACGACAACTGAAACCGCCCTGAAACAAAATCAAGCAAACAAACACACACAATAATACCACTACCACACCAACACCAAACAAGAACAATAAAAAGTGTTGGAAACGATGCCTAATATCAAGGCTGTTGGACGGCAGTCCTTCCTCGTGGTCTTTGACTTCGACCACACCATCGTCGACTGCAACACGGACGAGGTCATCCCGAAGCACCTCGGACGCGGTGACGAGCAGCGCGCACTCGTCCAGCGACCTGACCGCTTGCAGTGGTCCAAGCTCATGGACACCCTCTGCGCTCCATTCACCGCGGCCCAGCTCCGCGATGCCGCCCACGCCAGCGTGACACTTGATCCAGACATGCCGGCTGTCTTCGCGTACCTTCGCCAGCAGCAGGAACGCTACATGGAGGCGGACTCGCCGTCGTCCGGCGGCCACGACGCGGACGTGCCGGTGCCACCCTTTGTCGAGATCGACATTGCGAGCGACTCCAACTTGCTCTTCATTGAAGCCTCGCTGGAGGCGCGGCTGCCACAGGTGGCGCACATGGTGTCACAGATCCACAGCAACCCCTACACCGCCGTGGACCCCGCGACCGACAAGCCCGCTGCCGCTGCCGCCAAGAACCGCTGCCAAGAAGATGAGGCCGCACGCGATGCCGCGCACAACGCACACGCGGCGGGTGGTGGTCAGTTTGTTCGCCGCTCGCGCATCAGCTGGTACGAGCCGCAGGGCCACAGCTGCCCGTGCTGCGTGAACAAACCCAACATGTGCAAGTCCATCATCATCGAGCGGCTCTTGCACACGACGAGCCTGATCGACCCCACCATCATCTTTGTTGGCGATGGCGCAAACGACTACTGCCCGATCCTGAACGTGCTGCGCCCGCGTGATTACATGTTCTGCCGCCGCAACTTCCCGCTGCACAAGATCCTCTCCGACCCGAAGGAGGACGTTGGTGGCTGCTGCAACATTGGGCTCTGGACAGATGCGAAGGAGCTGAAGCAGCTCTTTCAGGCCGCCTTTGACCACCCAGAGACGCGCTTGCCGACGCTGGCGCGGTTTCGCGATGCCGGGCCGGCTGAGTTCCGCTCCGTCACGATGAACACACGCATTCCCGCCGTCCTGCACCGCACGCTGCAGGAGAATCTCAAGGGCACCAGCGCTGCCGGCCACGCCCTCGTCAGCGAAGAAGGCGCGCGTCTGGTGAACGCGCTGATCGAGGCGGCGCGGCGCAACGGACCCGTGCCACCGCTGCCCGGGCAGTCGGTGGTGCCCGCGTGGCTGCGGAACTACGCCTTCACGTCGGAGTTCGACGCGGTCGCGGACGGCGCCGCGACTCCACTCCCGGCGGCGGCACGGGCGTCGCGGGTGTCCGAGGACGGCGTGAACCCGTACACGGCGATCGCCCCGCGCTGGGGCCAGATCCCGTGGATCCACGGTGAAATCTACTTTTATCAGCTGCTCTGGCAGTATCTGATGCTGACCAACGAGGGCGGGCACGCAGCCACGCACGCCGTGGCCAGTGCCTTCACAGGCGAGGCGAAAGATGGCGGGGCGCCCGTGTCGGACATGAACGTCATTACCCCCTACTACCCTGCCAACCCACTCTTCTCGCAGGACGCGGCCGTGCTGCTCCCGGCGAGCCACCCCGACGCCGTCAACCCTCTCTTCGTCACACCAGGTATCATCGCCGAGCCGGTGGTGGCGATGCAGTCGTTGGAGGCCGCCATGCCACCGTCGCTGGTGCGTGACCCACTCGTCGCGGCCGAGGGCGTCGTTGTCAGCGTGAACGCCGGCCCCACCGGCGCGCGGAAGCAGCTGCCCTACGCCTCGCTGCTCCCCACGTACGCCAAGGATGGTCTGCTGCCAGCCCGTGAGGTCGCCTTCTCACCCTATCGTGACATTTTCCTGCAGGAGAAGACCGACGTCCTGGTCAGCTTCTTGAACGTGCGTGTGGCACCGATGCTGTCGTGCGAGCCGTGGGCAGCCGGCGACGACTTTGTGGGTGTCCTGCTGCGCTGGTCCTTGTGGGGCAACGGCCTTGACCTGTCCATGTTCACGATTGAGCAGCTCTCCGCAGCCCACGGTGGTGGTGGTGGTGGTGGAACGCAGTCCGAGGCTGGTGCGACGCAGCAGAGCGACAAGGACGCCGCCGCACACCTGGCTGCTCTTCGCGCCGAGGAGCATGCGGCCGCCTACAAGCAAGACTCCAACCTCGTCGGCAACGAGACCGAGGGCGTGGAGCGGTACCTCCAAGCACACGTCAAGCGCGCCCGTGCCAACACGGCGACCGACTTTGTCAACCACCTCGATATCGTCACGGACAACGTCGGCGTCGAGGTGATGAGCGACTTGTGCCTGGCTCTGTGGTTCCTTGAGCACGCGCGCAACGACGCCGCACCACCGTCAGTGCGCTTTCACGTGAAGCCCCTTCCCTACTACGTCTCGGACGTCACGCCAGGTGACTTTGCCTACACGCTGTACCTACTCGAGGAGGCGTACACGGCGTCGCCATCAAACACCCGCTCCGAGGCTGAGCGGACGGCGCTGCGCGTGATTATGGAGCCCTTCGTGGTGCGCGTGCGCGAGGCGTTCCGCAGCGGTGCCTTCACCGTCGAGGCGGACACGGTCTGGACGCAGCCGAGCGAGTACCGCGACCTGCCCCCGCGTGTCATTAACCGCTACTTCTACACGCAGCACATCCACGCCGCCGCGGAGGCGCAGGGCAACTTGTCTGTCTCGCAGCCGTCCGCCGCCGCACTCTACCGCACGAACAAGGACATCATCAAATCGCAGAGTGTGCTCGTCATCTTCAAGGGCGACCTCAACTACCGCCGCCTCATTGGCGACCGCTACTGGAACCGCTGTGACTTTTTAACGACGCTCGTGTCGGGCGAACAGACCCGTGACCTGCGGCAGGCCTCGACGCACTACACGCCGCTGCAGCACGCTCTCGTGGCGGAGCTGCTGCAGGACACGCCGGAGAAGTACGTGGATGAAGGGCCCTCATTTGAATCCATCGTGTCGGCCTTCTGGCCCACGCATGTCCTGCCTGTTTGCGCGATTCGCACGATCAAGAGCGAGTGCTGCATTGGCGTGCCGGGGGCCATCAAGGACCGCCTGGATCTGACCGAGGCGAACGGCTACAAGGCATGGCGTATGAGCGGCAAGTACGGCGTCATTCTGTTCGCGCACTGAGACACTGGTGGTGGGTAGAAAAGGCGAGAAAAAAAGAAAAGAAAAGTACAACAAATAAAAGAACAACCAAACAGTGAGACGCGAAGACCTGGTCTGAGATTACGAATGAACGATAACGTTAAACAAACGACAACAACCAACCAAAAAAAAAAAGTACTCACAAGAAAAACAACGAAAGCGAACGTTTAACACGTCCTCTCATCAGCAAAGAAGAAAAACCCGGAACAACAAATCACGGTATTGTTCTTCCTTCCCTTTTTCTTTTACCGTCTCTTTTGGGGATTTTTCCACTTCACGCAGATCGCCAGTAAGCAAGCGAGTGCAGCTAACTAGAAACACCAGAAACTTCAAAACAACAACCACAACCACAACATCAAAACGTCTGGTGTTCTCAAGCTGTTTTTTTTTCGTTTTCTCTTTTCTATTTCTGTGTTTTACCCGTGCACGATCGTCACGTTTGTTACTTGACATTCTTTCCTCCTCTCTTCACCTCTTTTGTTTTTGGTCTTTTTTTCTTTCTCTTTTCCCTTTTTCTTTTGTTCGTTTTATGTGCGACCTGCTCGTTGCCTGTATCGTATTTTGCGCCACCCATTTCCACACTCCTCATTCAGGTATCATCCCCAAGCAAAACAAAACAAAACACGCTCGTCAAGTTCAAACTCTGCAAGAAAAAAATCGTCACTCTTTATCAAAATTCTCCATCTCACAAGTCAAACAACAATTCCAGCCACGCACGCCATGACCTTTTCCTCTGGCGGTGACAAGAGACACCACCCAACTCACCTCACCTCCCGTTCTTGTGTTCTCCTCTGTGACCAGTGTGTGCGCGCGTATACTGTTTCTGTGGCATACAATCCACAGAAAGTCGAATTCTCTGTCGCCACGACGACGACGACGCTGTTGGCGCCGCACTTGCAGTTCTTCAGTTGTTTCTGTTCGTTAAGCACTTCTCCTTCTCTTTTTGTGTTTTCTTTCTTTGACAGCGCGTTCCGTCTTACTTTCTCTCCTCGTGTGTTTTCTTTTTTCTACTTCTGGTTGTACATTTGTTTTTTTTCTTTCGCTCTTCGTTGGATTAAACGAACTAGCACAGCACGTACACACACATATAGCACGCACCACACTCACCCCCCCCTGTACTATTGCTCAAATGAATGAATCAGACTCCATCGAGCTGACGTCGTCAACGATGAACGCCGACAGCAGCAGCATGACCGCCGCACACCAAGGCCTCCGACCGCGCCACCACCTGCGTCACCACCACCGCTGTGTATCTCGTGCAGCGCGCATGATGCTCGCTGTTGTCGTGTGCGTGCTCCTCGTCTTGTCAGATCCTCTCTCGCACGTCTCCGAACAGCGGCTGAGGGCTGCCTTCGCATCGCCTGCCTCAACGGATCGTCTCATCGTCCCACGAGAGCACCAAGAAGCACCACCGCCACCACCTCAACTGCCCTCCCAGACGGGATCCGGATCACGACGCGAGTGGTTCTCATGGCGGTTCATCACAATGGCTGATGCGGCCCCTACAGACGCCAACAGGGGCAGTGATCATGTCCAGGACCGGAGCAACGCCGCGCACAAGACCGGCAAACACACGCCACCACCACCACTGTCCTCCGCACACAGCACCGCACGCACAGAAGTGGAGATGGCGACCGAGGAGGCAGAGAGCACGCGGTTGGCGCGTGACGACGACGACGACCTCGCCGTCGGTGTTGGTGGCGCGAGCGCGGCTCACGGTCATAAACACGGCCACGCGTATGAGAAGGCGATGCACGCGCTTCGCTTTCACGACCAGCACTTGATCCCCAAGACTCAGGTGGTGCGGAAAGGCGCGACTCCGGTGCGACTGCTTGGCGAGGACCTCTTCACAAGCCCGCGTGAGCCCCAAGGATCCGACACGAGCAACACCCGCTACGGCGAAGACGTACGTCTGGACGATGATGACGACCGTGAGAGCTCAGCATCGTCAGGGTCGTCAACAACAGCACCGAGTGCGACGTCGCAACCAACAGCGGCGGGCGGCACTGACTACGGCGATGACGGGAGCCGTCGCACGCGAGGACGCCGCACAGCCGACGGTTCACACTCACCCGTGCCCCTCGAAGAGCATCTGGCGCGCCTCTCAGCCCGTTCAAAAGATCGCTCAAGAGACAAATCATCGTCATCGTCATCGTCATCACGGCACACGTCAGCCACCCGCGACGCGTTTCGCGCACCCAATCGCCTCATGTCTTTCGACTACGAGGACGCGCTGCTCGCGAGCGACAACGGCCTCGCCGATGACGACATGCCTCCCGAGGAGGACGAGCAGCGCTACGCCACGCTTCGTGAGTTCATCCTCGAACTGTCTCTGCAGGAAGCCCGTCGCGAGCTGAACATGTCCACAGCGTCCTTCGCGCCGCCCTTGTCGACGTCGGAGCAAGACGACGCCACGACCACCACCACGCCGTCAAGCCGAGCAAAAAGGGGCGATCGCACAGGGAGCCAGCCACCCCACCCTGAGCCGCCGTCAGGGCCGACGGAGGATGACATTCCTCTGCCGTTTCGCTCCACCAACTTCTCCTTTGACACGTTCCAGTGGGTGCACTGTCTCCCCGTGCTGCCCATCTACCCGATCCGCTTCGTCCTCTCCCACCTGCACCACACATCAGACAACGACTCGATGCTCACGTTGATGTACGCGCCGAACTTGTTCCCCGAGACGGACTACGGTGCGTGGCTGCGCCTTTTCACGTACCTCGCCGTGACGCTGAGCGTGAATGACATCAGCACGCAGACCGACATGTACAAGATGGGCGTCGCCTACTCGATCCTGGAGAGCACGCTTCGCGACTCGAATGAACCAGTGCCGGGTGAGCCGGGCGCGGACACCACGATCGCCCCTCAGTGTGCGCTGCTGCACAACAAGACCTTCGCAGCCATGTCGGGTATCCCCATTCTGTCTGAAAAGGAGCGCGCGGTGCTGAAGCGGGTCGGTGCGCGAGTGACTGCCGTGGACGCGTTTTACCCGGCCTGGCACCGCGCGGAGCATCACTACTGGACGACGCTCATCCCCTCTGCGGAGTGCCTGGTGAAGACGACGTACCACTACGACATGGCCTGCCTGCGCGCGCGCTTGCTGGCGAGCCAGGAGGCGGAGGCGGCACGCAAGGCGAAGCAGAGCGCACGACGGCGCGACGAGCCGCCCGCGCCACACCATCATCATCGCGGCGCCAAGAGTGGCAGAAGTGGTGCGGACACTGAAAAGGCCAGTCAGAGCGGTGCAGACGGTACCACCCACCCACGCACGCCAAGGACCACACCAACGATTGCGCGAACACCAGCAGCAACAGCTTCCAAAACCGTGACGGACGAGCCGGCGCCACGCCGCAGCCCGTCTGATTCTCGCTCGCGAGGTTCTTCTCCGCACGACTGGTGGTACTCCACGCGGTCGTGGCTGCTTAGTACGTTTATCAGGAGGACCCGAGGCGCGACAGACGCGTCATCGACGTCACCGCGCAACACGGAGGCAGCGACTGACATCGACAACAATCCCGATCTTCGCGATGCTATGCGAAGGGAGCGACGTGAGGGCAGTTACCGCGAGTACTGGCGACGCGCGCGCGAGGAGACGGAGAACAGCGACGGCGTGGTTCTCTCTGTCCCCATCGCAGACCCTCCTGGGCAGGCCGCCACCACTTCTAGTGCTACACAGCCTGGCAAAACTGAGGACGGCGTGGCAAAGCCTGCAAATCAGTCCACCACACACGCGAACGCCACCACCACCACAACGAACACCAGTGCAGCCAACCCATCCACAACAACAACTGAAACAAAGGATGAGGCATCTGCGCCTCCTTTCTTGGATGCCAACGGCGATGTGACTGAGGTGTTGTCTGTGCCAGCTTACGATGTTTCCTCTGATGTGACGGAGCCAACCACTACTACGGCACCTCCTACGACGACAGCGTCTCGTGCGGATGCCGGGGAGGCGGTGGTGTATCCCCAGTTTTTGTCGCTGCGTGGTCAGCGGTTGTCCAGGCCACTGGACCACTCGTCCCAGATGGCCAGCACTGAAGGAGACGACGGGACGGATGCGTGCGATTCAGCGACGAGCGTCACGGACAAGCGCGACGGTGCGCATGACGACGGCACGGCAGCGGTGAATGCCCCACAACCAAGTGATGACGAGCGCACCGCACCACCACCCGCACATGCACCAGTTTCACCACCGCGGGAGCCACGTCGTGACGAGGCCTCTATGCTCTACACACCCGCCACAACGGCGGAGATGGAGCGAGACACGGCAGCAGCGAAGCTTCTTGAAGAACACGCCTCCTTTGACGGCAGGGATGAGGATGACTACGACATCGACGGCGACGACGACGATGCTGAGAGTGATGACGTCGGTGACGCGGATACGGATACGGACTGCGATGAATACGACGATGGTGAGAGTGGAAGCAGCCAGAGTGCCAATGTGGCTGACGCGTTGAATCAATCCTGTCAGAGCCGACGCCGTCGTCGTCGCGGCCCACGCGATATCGCCAAGCGCGCCGTCATTGGCCGTGAGCGACTGCGCCGCGTTCTGCTCGACAGCCCCCACTGGACCCACCGCACGTGGCAGCTCGAGGCCTCCGTGCTCATCCACGTCATCGCCGTTGAAGGCGCGAGCTTCCTCTTTCCGTCCCTGTTCTTTCCATGGAACTTCGACGAGCGGCTGCTGTGCAGCAACATGACGTGGTCAGACGAGGAGATGTTCGCCATGTGCAACGGCGCATCGGATCTCCTCTCTGTGTACCGCCTGTATGTCGCCAAGCGCGCTCACGCACGCAACCTCAACTTATCTTCTCTCAAGATGAGCGACCTGGACGACTTCATGGAGGAGTACATCACGAATCTTGTCGTGAACTACATCTCGCGTCATCACCTGCAGTGCCACTCGGCTGGCTTGACGCTGTCGCGGTGCTATCGTAGCCTCATCGTGGATCCGATCGCGGCGCTCGAAGTACTTCACAAGTCGTTGTACGCACTTCGGCAAGTGCAATCGCAGCTGACGCGGAAGCTCTTCTCACTTCCGCAAATCTTCAAGTATAGCCTCGTGCCTTCTTCAGCGGATGCCATGGTTGTGAGAGACAAGGTCGGCTTTTCATCGGACTGGCTCCGCCCCAGAGTCAACACGCCGACCTCACCTGACGACCCCAACAACAACGGTGATGCTGCTGCCGAATCGCAATCACCATCTCCAGTTGAAATGCTGCTCGCGGAGACCTCCGTCTACCCCAACGCCGGCCAAGACGTACGTGACGGGACGCCACTCGAGAACTCGCACCTCGCAGATCTCATGACTGAGTTCAACACGCAGCGCACGATTCCACAATCGCAGGCCTTCCTGCCCCTCGTGCGGCACAACCAGGCGTACTACTACGAGCACCAGATGCGCGTGTACTTGGGCGACGAAGCCTTGGACGCCAAGGATGCCGCCGCGCAGATTGGCTCTGAACTCGGTATGCATCGCCTCATGCAGCCGCTCAGCGACGAGGACGTTGATCAGGGTGTGAGCGCCATGGGCGTCCCCATGGTCCGAACAGGCGAGAGCGTTGCCCCGTGGGGCAACCTCGATCAACGCCAGACGGACGTGGACGAGGAGGAGGACGTGCCGTCTCCAATTGCCCACCACATACGTCCCATATCACACTCCGCGACCTCGCCGTCATCATCACCATCAGCATCATCCGAATACCGTGGAAGTGTGATGGACGCTGTCGACGAAGAAGAGGAGGCCGAGACAGCCGGACGACACAGCAAGAGCACGCACACGCCGCACAAGGACTCACTGTCAGACGAAATCGCTGATCCTCTCCGTCTGCGCGGGGCGTCACGCGCGCCGTCACCACTCTCTGCCCAGGAGGTGCATACGCTTCTGCGCGGTGGTACGACAGCAAGCTTCGCGACGGTTCTCCGTGGACGGTCGCCTGCGCTGTTTTTTCCGTACTTGCAGGGCAGCAGACCGTTCTGGCTACCCCGCACGGTATTGGATGCCGCGCTTCGCCTTCGCAATCGTGTCCAGGCAAATGCGCAGCAACAACAACAACAACAGGAGCAAGAGCAACAACAAGAAGAGCAGCAGAAACAGCCTCAACAAGGGTGGCGTCCTTGCAAGAAAACAGATATGGCACGTTGCACCACCAATCAGTCCACCGCCAAGGAAAAAGGCGATGCACAGGAGAACGTGTGGGATGTGACGCGTGACTCGCTACCCGCGCTGTCACCGTTTCTGCGCTTCTTCGCACTTGAGGCGCTGCGGCTTGACAAGGACACCATTGCTGCACGCGACAAACGTGAGACCATGTATCAAGCGGAGATGCTTCTGTGGATTCGAACCCGTCTGCGGCGTCGTGCGAAGCTCTACTGCGAAGGCGACGACGAGGACGACGCTGACACCGGCGATAACAGCACCGCCGCGAGCAACAACAGCAGCAGCAGCAGTAGCAACAACAACAACACACATGCAGCAGCATCCTCTGACACTATAGCACAGCCCAAACCTGAGTCTCGTCACAACGACACGACGTCCTCCTGCTGGCGGTCAAGTACTGACCCGAGCGCGGTGCTTCAGTGCGTGGCGCGCGGCCAGGTGCGCTCCATCACGGACCGCATCGGTGAGCGACTGGATGTTCTCCAGGACATGAGCGAGGCTGCGCAGCGTCGCATCTCTCTCCAGCACGTCCAGTACTTTTTCGAGTTTGATCGCTTCTTCCTGATGGACCCGGCCCGCTTCATGGAGTCCTCGCCCATCTTCTTGACAGCGTTTCTGCGCACACCCGTGGAGGTTCAGGAGCGCGGGCTTGTGCGGCCTCTTACCCAAATTGACCACACGCTGTCCGAGGAGGTTGCGGCGCTGATGCGTGCGGAGCTGCGGCGTGCGGTGGCAGCGCCACAAGTCGGCGCTGAGCAGCCACTCGAGGCCGTGAAAGCCGTCCAAACCATTCTCGACGGCTTCGCGCGCGTTCGTAAAGCACGGGCTGCGAAGCACACCGACTCCGTCGAGGATGCGCACGACCTCGCCTCAGACGGGAATCGTCGTGACAAGCCAGCCACGGATGTGATCAATCAAGTGGCTGTCGACGACAACGAGACCCTCATCACCGCCTTCGACCTGCCGTCGGACATGCAGCATCAGCTGCGACAGGCGTGGACGTCTATTTCGTACGCACCGCGCCGGCACTCGCACTTTTTGGGCATACTGCGCGATCCGTTTCTGCTCGCCTACACGCCACGAGGACGGGAGGCCAAGGCCGTCGTCAACCGTCGTCGGCAGCAGCAAGCCGCCGAGGCGCGGGCACAGCGGCTCGCGAACGGTACGGCTGACGCGGCTGACCAGGAAGCGGCCGGCCCATGGTCTCCACCACACGTGACGGAGGAGGAGAACGCCGCGCTCGTCGTCTACTTTTATCTCAACGGCACAGCTGAGCGCACGTTTCGCCAACACCCGCTCAACGAACGTCGCTGCCGTCTGCGGGCGCGGTTGCAGCTTGTGCAGCAACTCCAACGTGAATCGCGCATGATCCTACTCGAAACCACGAGTCAGGACAACAGCGATCATTATACGAGCCGACTCATCGAAGATGTGTGGCGCTCACTGCGTATGCGCCGTGACCTCTACCACAGCATTGTGTACCAAAGCCCGCACTACTCTGGGGTAGAGCCTCAGCCACCGGAAGAGACACCGTGAAATGGATAGGTGAGAAGAGGAGGAGAAGGCTTGGAGGCCCACGGCTTTCAAAACGGAAACAAACCCAGCCGACCCCCCCAAAAAACAACAACAACAACAACAACAAAACAAACAAAAAACGTCATCAACGTGAGAAACATCTCACAGCTGAAGAATACTTTATCGCCATTGCAACCTCAGTGATTTGTTAGCTTCAAGCACTAAAAAACAACAAGAACAACAGCAGCAGAGAAGTTGTGATACCATGTGAGTCGCTCTCTCTTTCCCTTTCTCTCTCTCTTTATCTCTCAGCATCTCGTGAGCACACCGCATCACCGTCTTGCGTTCAGTTCTCTTATGACGGACACGGAAAGCATGCCTGCGCTAATCTCCATGCTGGCTGTGCGCTGCCGACTGGCGTGAACGTTCTGCTCTTTGCACACAACTTATTTACGTTCCCTTCCCCTCTCCTCTCCTTTCCTCCCCCCCTCACTTTCTTTCTTTCTTTCTTTCTTTTGCTACTTGTGGTGGATTGAAGGAACGAGAGAAAAGGAAATACACTCGTTCAACTTGTTGTTCTTCACCCGTTTCTGTCTTGTTGAATAAACACAAGCAGCACACACAAGACCCTTTCCCGTCTTGCTTTCTGCCTCACCCCCTTTTCGGGTTGTTGCTTTTTTTTCCCCCTTTGCTGTGCGACGCTGTTCGTTGACGTCACACAAGGTGCCACTCCTTCCTCACCGTGTACCTGCATTTTTTTAAAGGCCCTTTGTAATCCTCTCCTACCTTACGTGCTTGCGTTTTTGTTTAGAACTAGAGTTTTTTTTTTCTCTCTCTCTCTTCATCAGTCCACATTCATTCTTCGCCCACCCTCGTTAGCTTTTCCTATATTCTCGTTGCGTTTATGCGTGTTCACTTGTAAAACTGCTTAAAAAACAAACAAAAAAACACCCCCCAAAAGATCGGTAATCGTTGACAACAACAGTACCAACCAATACTTTATCTTTCCTCCCCCCAAAAAAGAGAAGCTCAGTCAGCAGCTCTTGACGATGAGTGCATCCGCACCGTCTACTGACTCGCAAGGCTCCCCACGAGGCGGCAGCCGAGGTACGGCAGGTGGCGAGCGACAACCTGCGCCTCCGCCACCACCGCCACCACCGCCGCCCCTGACACCCCTGGCACACGCAGGGGACCCCGCCACGGAGAACGAACTCTCGCTCGGCGCCCACACCACGACCGTCGAGGACGCACGTGCGCACCACGGCATGTCGACCCCGTCCTCCTCCGCGGCGTACTACACGGTGGAGAACACCATGGAGCCAACGCCGTCCTCGGCGTCGGCACAGGGCTCGCTCGCTGCGACGCCATCGCCGTTCGCTGTGCCGCACCTTGTCGCACCGCGTCAACCACACTCGATTTCTCCGCCACCACCGCCGTTGTCATCGAACATGCCGCGGGCGACGCCGATTGAGCACTCCGCCGCCGCCTCGCCACTCGAGGGTGACCGGCCAGCTGCCTCCTCCTCCTCCCCGACCGTCAACAATCACAACAGACATCACCCGGCAGCCACCGGTGGTGGTGCAGGGACGGCCGGCAACGCCACCAGCACGGGCAGACAAGAGGCAGCCACGACGACGAGCGCACCTTGTGCGGTACCCGTACGCTCGTCAGGCGACTATCACGATGCCGATGACGGCGGGACGAGCGTTGGCTCACCATCTGCCAGCGGCGGGGGGCCTCGTTATCGTACTACACACCGCAACGATGTCGATGATGGCAATGATGATGATGACGGCTGCTGTGGCGGAGTCGGCTGCTGTGGCGGTGATGAGGACGGTCTGGGCATGTGCGCAGGATGCGGCGGCGGTACCTCCTGCTGCTCTTCCGGCTGCTCCTCCACGTTTGCCCGCACCCTCTTCAAGAGCGCCGCCTCGCTGCCAGAGTGGGTGAGTCTGCTTGTCATTGGTGTTCTCACAGCCATCTTCTTCTTCCTGCCGTGGTCCGCCAACCCAGTCCACATTGTTCTGATCGTCCTCGCCGCTGTCTTTGGCGGTGCTGCCGCGTTGCTCTACGCGCTTCTGGAGCGGGTCACACGCCGTCGCCTCGCTCGCGACGCAGCCCGCGATAACCAGAGACGTCTGGCGTGGTTTGTCGCTGCGGACAACACCACGCGACCGTACATACTCGATAATGGTCCGCCAACGCCACACACCATGGCCACGTCGCGCACCTACTCTGCCGAGGAGACGGTCGGTGCGGCGCCGTCGTCTGGTCAACCACGTGCTGACGAGGCAAAGAGGCGAGGCGACGACGGCCCACGTGACACGTGCGGCCTGCGCAAGGCGTACTATCGCGAGGCTGTGCCAGCGGTGCTTCTCCTGTTGCTCGGCGTGCTCGTGCTTGTCGCGCCGCAGGTCATGGCTGTCACCGCGTCAACAACAACAACAACAGGAACAGTCGCCACGTCTGCGCGCGACACGATCATCTTCACGGGAGAGTCGGCCTACGGTCTCACTGCGTCCTTTCCGGCCGAGGTGCCCTTCAAGGTGGCACTGCTGCACGTGTGGTTCCTCTTCGCACTGCGATTGCCGTTGCTGGTGGACTTTGTGATCGGCGTTCTGCACATGGTGGTGCTGCTTGCGCAGATGGCATCACCGCGTGGCACGGTCCTGGCGGGGCCGCTCCTGCTCATGGTGCTCTGGCTGGTTGTGCCGATTATCGGGTTTGTGTGTTTGATGATCGTGTACGGGTGCGCGGGAGCGGCGTCGGACGCTGACCATGACAGCCGGGCTGCCCCGCCAAAGACGTTCACGTACTACGGTGGTGGTGGTGGCGGCATCGACGGCTCCGCGCACTCGCGTGATTCGACGCCTGTTGATGTGCGACCACCCGTGCGCGCCTCGACGCGTTCGCAGCCACCGCTCGCGCTCACACCGTCATCCTTGGCGGCTCCGTCGAGTGCGTCTCCGTGGACTGACGCGCATCCTTTCCTCGCGAGTACCGCCACCGGCGCGACGCGCGACTACTCGGTCGCCTCTGGGGCGTCGCAACCCACGCCGTTCGCAAGTGCCCCGCCACCACCTGTCCCTGTCAACATGCCCGTGCCGCCGCCACCGCCAGTGATGATGCCAATCGATGCGTATGCGATGCCGCTGCAACCCTCGGTGTCTCCTGCGAGCTATCGCAGCGCGTCACTTTCTATGCCGGTGGCGAACCGCGTTGGTGCGGGTGGTATGGGAATGGGAGTAGACGTGTACAACCATCGTATGCGCCAGCAGGTGCCCGTAGCGCGACGACGCGGAGGGCGTGGCGACGGCGTGGGCGGCCCCTTGGATACAAGACACCACAGTTCGCGCAGTGCACCCGCCGGACAGCGCACGCGTGCCGAACCGTACAGCCCCTTCTCACCGGCCTCACAGAGCAATGCGAGCTTCACACCAGCACCTGTGGTCTTCTCGGCAAGCGGGTACGGCAGCCATCCACGGCGTGTACTCGCGCATCGTGCGGCGGTGGCAGCAGCAGCAGCAGCAACAACAACATCAGAGGCTCCCCCACCACCAGCGCCATCGTCGTCAGCGCCAGCCAGTGGTTCGGCACCTCTCGCCACCGCGACAGCCACCACATCGCAGGCGGAGAAACCACCCGTTGTGCCCGTCAGTGCAGCACCCGCCACACCTGCGACACCTGCTACGGCGGCGACAACTGCTGCTGCATCAGCAGCCACCCCCACACCCGCACAAGAGATCACCCAACCGGCCCCGACACCACCGCAGACCTCCTCACCCGCACCACCACCACCGCAACCATCCGCACAACCACCACAGCCACAACCGCAACCAGCGGCTGTCACCGCCGTTTCCCCGTTTGCGGACACAGAGGAACTGTGCGCACCGTACCTGCTCCTCACGACCGATCTCGTCATTGTTGACGTGAGCCCGACACTGGCAGACCTTGTCGGTGCCCCGGCGCAGCACCTGCGCCTCCGTCGTCTCCAGGACATACTCGCGTGGCTCAAGGTGGCGGAAGCGGACGGTATCGTGACCGCCCTGCGGAGCCTCTGTGCACTGATGCCGTTAGCCAACGCCGCGCGAAACTGGCGCAGCACCACCAACAATATCAACACCGACGCCAACACGACCGCGGTGCCGCCCGCACGCGGAGAAGAAGGCGGCGCCGCTGTCGAGGACGATGATGAGACCTCCGCGCACCCACATCGTGGTAAAGCCAAAAACAAGTCACGAAAACGCGTTCAATGGGCCACCAAATCGTCCCCCGCACACGGCGGTGACAAGAGCTGCAACGCAAACGACGACACGGACGACGTGCTTGTCGAGCAGACCACTATTGGCAGCCCGATCCGACGCTTGTGCTGGCGCGGACAGCAGCCTGTCACCTCCGCACCCAACGCCTTCTGCGTCACGCTGGACGCCTGGACGACGCCGGCCACGTCGTTGGCGCTGCCTCCCATCGCCGCCAGCTCTGCCGCGGCGATCTCGAAAAGCCCGTACTTGCTTGTCCTCAGGCGACCGCTGCTGCACGGCATGCTCGACGCGCTGTCGCTGCCCGTCGCACTCGTCCACCCGCGGAGCGGTGTGCTGCAGTACTGGTCGCCCGCGGCTGCCGCCGTGACGGGGTGCGACGCGGCGCACATGACCGGCTTCCCGAGTTACCAGTGCTGGGTGCCGATGCTGCTCGGGTCGGATGCGGAGGAGAGCGCGGCGGCGGTGGCGGCCGATGAGGAGCGCCTCGATGATCTCGGCGCGTCCGATCGGTTCTCCACAACGAACAGCATGGGTGGTGGTGAGATGGTGAATCCGCCATCCGCAGCCGGTGCTAGTGGTGGTGCGATTGCCGCCCATCATGCGCTCTCTCTGGCATCGCAAGGTGGCAAGTCCGAGGAGGACTCCGTCGTGGTCGAGACGCCACCGCGTGGTGGTGGTGGTCAGGTGGGCACCAGTTCACTCGGCAACACGCACCCCGCGCTGTCGGCGTCGACGGGGACGGCCGCGAGTGGACTCTCGAGTTTACACGGGCGTGACGGCCGAGATGGCCTGCGGTCCCCATCTCGCGGTGGCGCGGCTTCACTCGTGGCGTTGAACGGCTGCCGTGGTCTGCTGCGATTGCCGCTTGACGAAGCCAACAACAACAACAACAACAGAGCGACGACGACGACGTCAGCGACATCCACGAGCGACACGGCCTCCTCGTGCCGTTTCTACCTGTCGTGCCTCAGGCCGCTGCAAGGCTGGTTCCGTGCGGAAGAGTGCGGCGCGTTGGATGACGCCGATTTCGAGCACGCTCTGGCTGCGCCGTGGACGGCGCGTGGGTTCGCGGTCAACATGGCGCCCAAAGAGAAGCTGCCTGGTGAGCTCGGGTCCAGCTTCGGGGCCGAAAGTGGGGGCGAGCGCATCGCGTCCACACCCGTCACTGTCCAGCAAGCGCGCCTGGCGAATCGCGAGCAATGGGGCGGCGTGCCCACCGCGGCAGATATTCTTCAGAACACATCTGCACTGACCGGCGGTGGTGGTGGTGGTGGTGTGAGCCGCGGCGAGAGCCTCAGGACGAGCGCCACGATCCGCGCACTGCGGCTTCTCGCCAAGGATGACGCCCCGCTGATGCTGATGCTTGAGCAACCGTACCAGACCGCTGAGGCCGCGATGTTCTTCGACAGTCGTGCGTCCCCAGCCGCAACCGCAGCCGCAGGCGTGCGCCGTGGCCCACGATCTGGCGAGGACTGCGATGAGGCTGACCTCGCTCGTTACGGGGCGTCGTCGTCGCCGGCTGCGCTGAACACCTCCGTCGCGTCCATGCTTGGCGAGCGCGGCGACGGCACCGCGAGTGCCACTGGAATGGCCCCACGTGGCGCACAAACGCCGACGCTGCCTCGGCTCCCCTCCTTGTGGGGCCAGGGAAGCACCACGCTCCGCTTCGTCGCGGCTGTCAAGGATGCGATCACCAACTACGAGTCCGACAACAACACCACCAACACCGCGGCAGGTCGCCAGACGCCCACGTCAAGCCACGGCGCCTCCCCGAACACGAGCGCGCTGCTCACACCATCGGCAAACGCAGCCGTCAGGCAGGCGCTGCTCGAAAACGTCAGGGAGGCGGAGCGGCGTGCCGGTTACCGCACAGGCAGCGCGGGCGAGGGCAGCACCAGCAGTGCAGCAGGGGCGCCGTGTACGCTGCGACTGTCTACGCGAGAGCTGCGTGAAGTCAAGCGTGCGGAGACGCTGGCGGAAACCTTGGTTCAGCTTCTCGGCGCACTCGAGGAGCCCAAACCAGCCGCGTCCTCACCCTGGGTGACGCGCGCGACGAGCAGTGTGGTGGACCCTGGCGCGCCACCAGCCTCAGGCAACAGGCCACGCGGTCGCCCATCGCCATCGTCGCCGCCAAGCTTGAACGGCGCGTCATCGGCCGACCCACCTCCTCGGGGGAGCGCCGTGGCCTCACCACTCGACGCACGGTCGTCATCACCACCCCCACCACCTCCGCCACCTCCGCCACCTCCTCCCCCGGTAGGCATGAGCAGCGACGAGACCGACGCAGCAGGACCCTACATCCACGTGAGCCTCAACCCCGTCTCGAACCGCGACACCTCGCCCCCACCGCCACCCCCGATGACACGCGGGCAGCAGACACAAGCCCCATCGCGCGACCAAACCGGGGTCTACCGCGATCCCGCGGGAGCAGCCCTGGCATTACCGGCCCAAGACAACCCCGCTGCCTCCTCGTCTGCGGCGGCGCCCGCGGTTGGCTCCCCGCTTGTGATGGCACTCCCAGAACTCGCGGGCGCGTCGGCGCTGCCCAGCCCACTCGAATCCCGCGGGAGTGCTGGGTTTGAGAAGCGTGAGGACGGCATTGGTCACGATGCGTCGTTGACGTTCACGCGCTCCGTCCCACCGCCCCCACCGCCACCGCCGCCCCCACCGCTAACTGGCGACGGTGTACTGGCATCCAGTGGTGGTGGTGGTAATGGGGTCGCGGACAGCAGTGGCCACCTGCCGGCCTCCTCCACAACAGCCGCGGCGGAGACATACAATGCGGATACGGCAGCCAACCCTGCTGGTGGTGGTGGTACTGGTGGTGGTGGTTCGGTGGTGACTGCGGCGGCCACCTCGGAGACCAGCATGGAGCTGGTGAGTGCGGCGACCAACGGTGGCAGCGCAAGTCCCGGGCGCGCGACGCTTTCCTCTCCCAGTCCTGTCCTCCCCAACCAGCGCAACAGCACGTCACCGTCTCTCACGACCACTGCTGCGGTGCCGCAGGCGGAGTTTGCGCATCACACGAACGCGAACAACACCACCACCAACAACAACTACCACTCGTCGCCACTGCAGCAAAGCCAAAGCAGCCAGCCAGGCGGCTACGATCGCCGCCAGAGCATGAGCAGCGCGCACAGCGGCAGTCATCATCAGCAGCCACACCGCGGCTCGTCTGAGTTCCCTTCCCTCTCACAAGACATGCCCCTGGCTGTGCAGTCGCCGAGCGGCTCGCTTCCCCACGGTCTCGGACCCGAGGAGGCCGGCAGCGGCATCGGCGGTCAGACACTCAACGCCGCCTCAGGTGCACGCGCGCCACACCAAAAGCCCATCAAGGGGCTCTGGGCCGTGCTCGTGTCGCGTGATGAGTCGTCCATCACGTCGTGTCGTGTCCGCGTCGCACTCGGCGAGCCGTTCCGTTTCGGCCGCAGCAGCAAGTGCACCGTGACGGTCTCCGACACGTTCGTGAGCAGCATTCACTTCACCATCACGCGCACGCTGGCCCCGAGCTCGAAGGTCGAGACGAGCGTCACGGACGTCACCACCAGCGCGAACCGCCCCAACAACAACAACAACAATGGAGGAGGGGCTGGTGGGAGTGCGACGTCCGCTGGCGCCGCACCAAACTACATCGTGACGTTAACGGATCAGAGCGCCAACGGCACGCTGGTCAACGCGAAGCGGGTCGGCAAAGGCAAGAGCTGCGTGCTGCACGACAACGCCCTCATCACATTTCGACTCAGCACGTCGCAGTTCTTCCTTGGCTTTGTGTTCACCCTCACAGACGAGTACGGCATCCCACTGCGCAGCCACAAGCCCAACCCACGCTCAGGTGCGCTTCTGGCCAGCGCGAGTGGCAGCCAGCGCGCCTCTGCGGGGAATACAAACAACTCCCTCGCGGCGTCGCGTCGTGGCACGACACCTCGTCCGCTTCACTCGACCCCAGACAACAGCAGCTTCGCCAGTGGCGTGCGCACCCCGACAGGATCACGCAAGGGCGGTGCTGCCCGCGGCAGCCAGTCCAACTACGCCAGCGGCAGTCGCCATCGCCACCGCGAGACGATCGAGTGGAAGATTGGTGAGGAGATGCTTGGCAAGGGCGGCAACGCGGAGGTGTACCTGGGCATCAACCTCACGAACGGCCAGCTCATCGCCGTGAAGCGTGTGCTGCTCCCCATCACCGTCCAGGGCCGCGATGATCCCGAGGCCAAGGCGCTCCTCCAGCAGTACCGCTCCCTACAGGAGGAGATCAACGTGCTCTCCAAGGCCGTTCATCCGAATATTGTGCGCTACTACGGCTCGTCACAGAACAGCACGTACTTCAACATTCTGCTCGAGTTCGTGCCAGGCGGCTCGCTGCGTCACTTGCTGGACAACTTTGGTGCGCTCAGTCCCGGCGTCATCTTCGCGTACCTGCGCCAGGCGCTGGAAGGACTCGCCTACCTGCATCAACTCAACATTGTGCACAGTGACATCAAGTGTGCCAACATCCTCATCACAGAGAAGGGCCGGGCCAAGCTGACCGACTTCGGTACGGCGCGCTTGCTGAACCGCCCTCACGCGGCCGCCGTCGCCGCCACCACCACAACCACCGGAGGCGGTGGTGCGGATGGCGCAGCTGCTGGTGCCGGTGGAGGTGAGGACGCCAAGAAGAACAACTCCCACTCACCACATGCCGAGGGGGCTCTGGGCAGCAACTCAACCGGCGGCACGCTCCACGTCGCTGGCACGCTGCGCTGGATGGATCCGTCGCTGTTTCGTGGCGGCGCCGACGGGGCCCCTGCGCCTGGCCCCACCAAGGCGAGCGACATGTGGTCCGTAGGCTGCGCGATGATCGAGATGATGTCCGGAGAGGCCCCCTGGTACGAATACGACTTTGAGAGCGAGGAGCAGATCGTCAACTTGCTTCGCTACACGGAAGACCCACCGGAGATTCCCGAGTGCCCCGAGTGCCCTGAGCTGGTGGATATCTGCGCACAGTGTCTGCAGCTCGATCCGGCTGCGCGTCCGACCTGCGAGCAGCTTCTGCGTGTGGTGGAGGAGGCCTCCGATCGCTTGCAAGCCCAGGGTATCTCGGCCAGCCCGTCGCGCGAACCGTCACCAGGTCTTGGGACGGGCGGCAACAACAACAACAACATCAACGGCGGTGGCGACGTCAATGGAGAAGGTTTGTCAACCACTCACTTTGACGCGGAGAGTCCACCGTCTTTGGGTCCCTCACCGACGGGAGCCGCCGCCGGCTCACACGCACGTGTGGCCTCGATCAGTGCTGACCGCACACTTCGTGACGACGACTAAAACAACCACAACCACCACAACAGTGAAACAAGATACCCAACATACCCAACATCTGTAAGACACTGCACGAACCGAGTCTTTATGCGATACCACAACAACAGAGGAAACGGAATACCAGAGCTCATGCGCACACATACACAGACACAGCCATGGTGAAGGACATGAAGCGCACTGTTTTTTTCTTTCTTCTCTCCCTCGAGCACGCGTCTCGAGTGCGTTGGCTTGTGTCAGTCGCTGCGATGAACGTTGACACTGATCACACGAGCGATCACTACCCCTCCTGCGGCTCTCGTGGAAGCTTTTGACCCCCCCCCCGTGGAATTTCTCCGTCCTGGACACGAAACAAAAAGACACTCTGCACCTTCGCATTGCACCTTCACTCTAATCTTTCCCTTTCGTCTCTCACTCTCTCTATGCGTTTTTGGTATACGTGCGACGTTGAAAAGAAAAGCAAAGCATATCGTATCTGTCAAGCCAACATTGATTTACTACCCATTTACCCTTGTGTTTTTGTTGCCTCCACAGCCAACAAAACACCAACACACAAACACCGTACTGGTGAAAAAGAAGGAAAGAGAGAAAAAATACCAACGAGATCACAAGAGAAAGTGTTCAACCAAGCCAAAAACAAAAAACACACACTTTCTTTTTTGTGTTCCTCCTCTCCCATCTTGTGTCTGACCTTGCCCTGGAAGAAGCTGGCAAACGGTCGAAAAACAACAACAACAACAGTTCACCAACCCCAAAAAGAACAACCACAACCACAACAACCGCAAGCCGGCTCATAAACCATGAGCACAGTGCGTCCTCGTCATCCAGTGGCCGCGGGACCACCAGGGTTCGGGGCCTCACCAAACCCGAAAACGTTGCCGCAGTTCACCTCTCGTACGTCCTCGAGCCCCTCGCCTCCACCGGTGCGTGGAGGCTCACCACGACCGCGTGCGAGTCTGCGGCGCAGCTCTTCGCAGGTTCGCCAGCCTCCCTCTTTTGTTCGACGTCTGGTGAACAGCGTTGTGTACCCAACCCGCGACTTCCGCGAGCGCCACGAGGAGTTCCTTGCGTACCAGCGTGGTCTGCCCTACAAGACTGTCGTCCCCGAGCCGCCCAGTCGTCTCCGTGAGCAGATCGGCGCGCTTCTCTGGCACGGCTGCATTCGCGGGCTGACGATCCTCTTTCTCATCCTCGGCTCGCCCGTGCTGCTCTTTCTGCACCTCTTGCTCACCTGGCTCGATCGCCGTCAGCGTCGCAAGTGGCTGACGTTCCAACTCGCGTGGCCCTTCCACAGCGTCCCGCACGTTCGACCTGTCCGTCATGAGGCCGACCCACGCTACCCGTTGGACAGCTGGCATCTGTGCTGCGAGGACGGCCGTCAGCGCTGGTACTTTGAGCCCAAGAGCGGCGGCGTCGAGAGCATCCGCTTCGCTGAAGAAGAGGGAAACCAACTCGGCCGTGCGCAACTCGCAGGGATGCCGTCCGTGCTCAGCTACGAGCAGCTTCTCCTTCAAAAGTCAGTCGCCTCGCCTGAGGAGGCGCACAAGCTGATCAAGCCAGACATTCTGTCGGCCAAGCTCCTGCAGCGGCGCTGGCTCGAGCAGTACCAGATGGGCTTGACAGAGGAAAACGCGCAGACGCAGACGCGCCTCCGGGCGTCCCCGCAGCAGGCCATGGAGGACGGCGTGAATTTTTTGCTTCGCCTGCAGGACCCCTTCTCGGGCCACTGGCCGAACGACTACAGCGGCTGCATGTTCCTCACGCCAGGCGTCATCTTCTCCCAGTTCATCATCGCCAAGGGCCGACCGGATCGCATGTTCGCGTCGCAGCCGCTGCACAACGCCTCTCCCTCGGCGTCAGGGACCCCGCTTGGTGGGGACGCCGCCAACCCCACGTCCTCACCACCACAGCCGTCCTCCTCCTCCTCGCCGTCATCCGATCCCTTCTGCGGAGGTGAGGCGACGCGTCTCGAGCTGATCCGCTACTTCCGCAACTACCAGAACGAGGATGGCGGCTGGGGCCAGCACACGGAGGGGCAGAGCACGATGCTCGGCACGGTGCTCACGTACGTCTCCATGCGGCTGCTCGGCGTGTCAGCCAGCGATCCGCAGCTCGTGAAGGGTCGTCAGTGGATTATCGCCGAGGGCGGGGCCGTGTCGACGCCCATGTGGGGCAAGGTCTGGCTCTGCATCCTCGGCGTGTACAGCTGGGACGGCGTGAACCCCCTCCCACCGGAGCTGCTCTTGCTGCCGCGCTGGATTCCGTTCTCCGAGGGCCGTGCGTGGTGCCACAGCCGCGTCATCGCCATCCCGTTCCAGTACTTCTTCGGCCTCCGCTGGACCTCGCCCGACTACCCGGTCCTCGCTGCGATTCGGTCAGAGATCTACGCGCAGCCGTACGCCGAGATCGACTGGCGCCGCTGCCGTGACCTCGTCAGCACGCGTGACCTCTACACCCCCACCAGCACCTTCTTCAAGGTGGTCATGAAGTGCCTTGACCTGTACGAACGCCGGCCTCTCCAGTTTCTGCGTCGCTACGCGCTGGAGGAGAGCTGGCGGCACATGGCGTACGACGACGAGAACACGCACTTCATCTGCCTCGGGCCGGTGAACAAGGCGCTCAACATGCTCGTCACGTGGATCCGCGAGGGCGAGCACAGCGTCCGCTTCCAGCACCACCGCGAACGCCTGGATGACTACTTCTACATGGGTCCGACCGGCATGCGCATGAACGGGTACAACGGGTCGCAGCTCTGGGACACCTCGTTCGCGGTCCAAGCCATCTGCGCCTGCCAGTGCGAGATGCTGTACCCCGACGCCATGAACCTGGCTCACCACTACATCGATGTCGCCCAGGTCCAGGAGGACCCGATCGCGGCGGACTACTTTTTCCGTCACCGCACCAAAGGCGCGTGGAACTTCTCGACTAGCCCGCAAGGCTGGCAGGTGTCTGACTGCACGGCGGAGGGCCTGCGTGTCATTCTGCTCCTGCCACACATGCCGTTCCCGGAGAACCGCATCTACGACGCCGTGGACGAAATCCTGTCGCTGCGCAACGCCGGTGGCGATGGCGGATGGGCCTCCTACGAACCAACCCGCGCCCCGTACTACTGCGAGCTCTTCGACTGCGCCGAGCTCTTCAAGGACGTCATGGTCGAGTACAGCTACGCCGAGTGCAGCAGCAGCTGCATCCACTCCCTCTCCCTCTTTCGCCAGCAGTACACGGACTACCGCCGGGATGACGTGAACCGCGCCATCAGCGAGGGCATTGCGTGTGTGCTGGGCAAGCAGCGGCCGGATGGGAGCTTTTATGGGAGCTGGGCGGTGTGCTTCACCTACGCGGCCTGGCTGGTCGCGGACGCGCTGCGTGTGTCGGGTGAGCTGACGGACATGGCGAACCACCCCCACTGCATGCGCCTGGTCGACTTTTTGCTGCAGCACCAGAACAGCGACGGCGGCTGGGGTGAGGACATCAACGCGTGTGTGCGTCAGGTGTGGGTCGACAACCCGGACGGCTCCCAGGTGGTGAACACGACGTGGGCGGTCATGGCGATCATGTGCGCGGCGGGAAGCGCGCGCAAGACGAGCCTCCCACGCCGCCGCCGACTCGCGCAGGCGGTGGAGCGTGGCATTCGTTTCATCATGTCTCGCCAGCTGGAGTCCGGTGACTGGGCACAGGAGCGCATTAGTGGTGTCTTCAATGGCAACAACCCAATTCACTACCCGGGCTACAAGAACACGATGACCGTCTGGGCCCTCGGCAAGTACAACACCGAGTGGAAGCGTCACTACGACGTTTAACCCCGGCCCTTTTTGTTGTTGATATATTGCTATTGCTGCCGGTGTCGTCACCACGTCATCTCTCTCCCCCTTGTAAACAGAAAAAAGAAAAGAACACACGATCTCACCCCTTCCCGACAGAAAGGAAATACACATCAAACTCACAATGGAAAACAAGCAAACAACAACACCAACTCGAACATAAAAGCACAACACAAAAAACAAAAACAGGGCTTCATTCGTTATCTCTCTATGTTTTCTTTTTCTTCTCTGTTCACGCTCCTAAAGCCACACACGGATAAAATGAGCTGTTCAGAAAACAGAAAAGCAAAATACACCAAAGGAAAGGGGTAGAACGTGTACAATCTTGCCTTGCGATCAACCCAGAGGGGATACTTTTTTTTCTTTCTTTTCTTGTAACGAAACTGAGAAGAACATCAACTCCACAGAAGCATTGAAACAACGACAACAACAAAACCAGAAAAGCAAACATCAAAAAAGGGGTATCCGTTTCCCAAAGAGGTGACTTCACGCTGTCTCTCTCTCTCTTTTGCCACCTTGGCATGACGAAACCATGAGCCTGTGAACCACGCAGACGTGCTTTGTACTTCTTTCATCACCCACCACTCACATACCCTTGAATACACAACAAGAATGGAGTGAGGTATTGAGTTGTGTTCACTTCTCCCAATCTTATTCTTCCCTCCCCCTTTTCTCTTCACATGATGCCTTCGTCACGATCACTCTTCTCATTCAAAGAAAGTTAGCGACACATTCAGACTGAATCAAACAACAACAACAACAACAAAAAGCAACAACACACAACAACAACAGCGAATACGCTACCAGCCAAACGAATATCAACAAAACAAGCGAACACACACACATTCAAACCATTGTGTGTACGCCTATCACAACAAAAACAACAACAACAACACCAGCACATTAAATATAGGAACAA
Organism: Wallacemonas sp. MBr04; assembly: GCA_030849635.1. Taxonomy (NCBI): domain Eukaryota; phylum Euglenozoa; class Kinetoplastea; order Trypanosomatida; family Trypanosomatidae; genus Wallacemonas; species Wallacemonas sp. MBr04. The sequence continues at coordinate 105,747 of JASANR010001558.1, forward strand.
CACTTGCTGTGTTGCTTCAAACCGAACCACTTGTTCAGCACCCATTCACTTCCCCCCCCCCCCCCCCGAGAGTTGACTGAAAATGGGTTGCGGCGGCTCCAAGGACGAGAAGAAGAAGCCCCAGGACGACAAGAAGAAGGACGACAAGAAGCAGGAGGACAAGAAGGACAAGAAGGTCGCGTCCCCCAAGGAGGAGGCCAATGCTCCCGCTGCGGCTGCCGCGAAGGAGGCCACACCAAAGGCGGCAGCGGCCGAAGCACCTGCGCAGCGGGCTGCCGATGAATTCTCGCCGATAGACAAGGAGGATCACGAGCCCCTCGCCGAAGAGGGTGAGCCGGACCGTCGTCTCCTGCCGCAGCCATCTGGCGTTGCGACTGGCGCCACGATGGAAACCATGGACGCTACGCCTGCCCCGTCAGCCATGCACGACCGCAGCCTGCTCATGTCCCAGCAATCTGGCGTTGCGACTGGCGCCACGATGGAAACCATGGACGCCACGCCTGCCCCGTCAGCCATGCACGACCGCAGCCTGCTCATGTCCCAGCAGTCTGGCGTCGCCACGGGCGCCACGATGGAGACCATGGAGGCCACGCCCGCGCCTTCTGTCGTGCAGAACCGCCAGGCCACGCCGAACGTGGAGACCGAGGAGGCCCAGAGCCGTGCCATGATCGAGGTGGAACAGTCAGAGGCCATCGAGCGCACACAGATCGCATCGGATGCCGTCGTCACCTCTCCGATGAAGAACGCCGGCACGCCCCAGAAGAAGTCCGCCACACCACGCCGCGGGTCCGTCTCCACCCCGCGTGGGATGACGAGCCAGCCCAAGAGTGTCGCCGTGAAGCGCCGTCCGTCTGGCCCCAGCAAGGCCCCGGCCACGACGGTGGCGCAGCGCAGTGCGGCTCCCGCTGCTGCTTCTGCTGCTGCCCCTGCTGCCCCCCACTCTGCCCCTGCTGCCGCGCGTGAGGCGCTGCCCGCTGCGGCTGTGCCCGCGGATGCCCCGGCGGAGTCGCTCCCCGCCGACTCGGCCGCGCCGCAGCACATCACCATCACCGCCGTTCGCAGCGTGCGCAACGCGGATGGCGAGGAGGTTCTGATTGTGATCGAAGACGAAACGATCCAACCGAGCGATGTCGCCGTGCCACGTGACGGCGAGCAGGCCTTTGACCCCGAGTCGGGTAAGCTGATCGAGCAGCAGCAGGCGGACCCCACCTGGCAGGTGCTGCGCCCGCCGCCACAGAACAACTCCAGCTGGCAGCTGCTCCGTCAGGTGCGTCTGGTGTTCAACATGCGCAACATTACTGCCATTTAAAATCCGTCACGCGCGCACACAGACCCCGACATTCGAGACTGATACGGAACGTGTGAGAACCGGCCATCCCCACGTGCACGCACACACAGAGACACACACACACGCACACACACAAGCAAAAACAAAAACAAAAAAAACAAACAGGAAACTGAACTCCACTGTCTCTACAACTGCAATCCATCGAAGAGTGAAAAGTGGAAACATCCCCAAGCGTTTGCGTTGGATGAATTCTCCCCCCCCCTCATCGACTCGTGTGTACAATAGCAGCGCGTACATGTGGTTTGTAGATTTCCTTCCCTTTTTTTGTTTGTTTGCTTGTTTGTTTGTTTTCCGTGTCGCGCACTCCTCAGAGTTCTCATTCCCCTTTACTGGCTTCTCTTCTCTTGTTTTGTTTTGGTTTACTTGTGGTTTACTCCTCCCCCCCTCCACACACACACACCTTCACGTTTTCCTGTACAGCGTGTTCACACAGTGACCACTACCTTCATTGTTTCTTTTCCCCCCAAAAACTTCCCCAGTCTTCTCTACGTCTTTTTTGAATTTTCCCTGTTCTTGTCACCAAGAGAGAGCGGCTCAAAGTTCTCACACTGATACGAACACCAGAAAAGGAGAAGGAGAAGAAGATGATGAATTCACAACAGAGAGACTGATGAACACAGACTCAAAACAACAAGAGAGTACTGCTTGTTTACCTTAACCATCATGCACACTGAATTCATTTCAGAAACATCGCTTAAGTTGAAAAGCAGACTTCGTTATTTAAGAAGAATCAAAGGGAGGAAGCAGAGAAGAAAACACGACAACAGCAAACAACCAATTATTGTGCTCCGCCGTGTGCTACTCCCTATTCCCCTTCCTCTTCTTCTTCTCCCGTTTGTGTTTCTTTCTTCTCTCTTTCTTTTTTTCCTTTTCCTCTTGTGGAAGAGGGACGCATTTATCTGTCCTTCTTTTTCGTTTCCTTACTATGCGTTTTCAAAAAACAACAACAACAACAACAACCCCCAAAACCCACTCATTCACAAACAACAACACCAACTGCAGCAAGAACAACGAGAACTGAGTTCGTGTGGGCGGTCAGAAAGGGACACTGTGTGAAGGTTTATTGCCCATGTTCAATACCCTACGCCGTGCGAACCAGGGTGCGGCACTGTGTGTTCGTCCTCGCCTTGTTTGACTTGATGACTTGACCTGGAGCTGATCTGTCGTCTCGCGGCCACAGAGACGAAGGACCGCCATCTCAGTGGCGACACACAGTTCTTACAAAAAAAAAACAAATAAACAAACAAACAGGTCACTGTCAGTGAGCTTATCAGATAGTCTCGCTGAACGATTGCCATACCTTGGTGCTATTCGACCTCCTTCACCCCCCTTTTTATTCTCGTTCTTTCTCACTTTCGTCTCATCACGTCTCTCACGTTGGACAACCAATCTCTGCAACTTTCTGTCTGTCTTGTGATAGCAGATTTTTTTTTTGCGTTCTCAGACGTAACGTTTCCCTTTTCTGTTGTTCTCCTGCACTCCAGTGACCAGTGACTGTATCGCGCTTGTGTTTTTTTTGATTACTGTACTCTCTACCGCTCTGTTTTCTTTTTGTGCTGTTTACTCGTTTTATCCCGACATCGAAAACCAGAGAATAAAAAAATGGGTTGCGGTGGCTCTAAGGACGAGAAGAAGCCCAAGGAGGACCCTCAGAAGGGCGACAAGAAGGGCGACAAGAAGAGCGACAAGAAGGCTCCGGCCGCCGAGAAGAAGAAGCCTGAGTCCGAGAAGAAGGCCGCCTCTGAAAAGAAGCCGTCCCCACCGCACTCCGTCAAGGAACAGGCTGAGGATTACCCTGAGGAGGAGCCCGCTGTGGCTGCTTCTGCTGCTGCGCCTGCTGCGGAGGCCGCCTCCCAGCACTCAGCCAACTCCCCGCACTCGACTGGCGTCACCACCTCACGTGCCGAGTCGCCCGTCGCGTCTGAGAAGGACGCTGACGAGGCCGCTGGTGCCGAGCCGATTGAGGTGGTGCCCGCCTCGACCGAGGCTGCTGCTGTCGCTGAGCGCGAGGCCCCTGCTGCTGCGTCGGCCCCGGATGCCGAAGAGGCGTCTGAGGAGGAGACGAAGCATTCCGATGACGCCGCCGCGGCGGATGTGCCGACGCGTGTGGAGACCGATGCGTACCCCGTTGAGGAGGGCGAGTACCCGACCGAAGAGCCTCTGGCTGGCCGCGAGCACTCCGATGCCTCCGCGCACGACAACGGCGCGGATGCGGCGGCGCGCGATGCCGTTGACGAGCACGTACCATACTCCGCTCGGCGTCGCGAGTCGACGTCGGTGTCGCGTGTGGCGGCGCCTGGCACGCCGCGCAAGACGGTGCCGCACGACGTCTACCTCCGTAAGATGCGCCGCGTCGAGGATGAGGACGGCGACGTCGTGGACGTGGATGCGATTCCCAAATCTCCGCGTGTGCTGAAGCCGATGCCAATGCGCTGCCGCAACACGCGCATGAGCGTCGTCAAGCAGCGTCGCCTACAGCAGCTGAACCAGATCGACAACCCCAACGAGTACAAGCAGCTTGATTAGAAACAAGCAAACAAAAAGCAACAACAAGTGCTGAACCTCCTCCCGCAAATAGGCACGAAATGCAACAATGAACTGAAGCGGACAGTTTGATGAAGGCTTGAAGCGAACAAGCCAAACCAAGTTGACATGGGAATAAGAAAAAAGTGCAAGAGTTGTGTGCTGTCATTTGACCAAGACGCCAGCAAATCACATATATTGATATATTTTTTTTGTGTGAGAAAATTCGACACAGAAAACAAGGAGCAACAACGCGGGGCACCACGCGAGGCGTACTACCATGTGAAGGCCGTTTTTTGTTGTTTTTGTTGTTTTATTCTTCTGTGACTGACAGTGAAGTGCTAGCAAGACCGTCGCACCAATTTTTTATGTCTTCGCAAATCGAAACAAAGGAAAAGTAAAGCTGTGACTTTTTTTGTTTTACTCATTCGCCATCCTCCTGTTCCTTTTTCCTTGTTCCTTTGCTTCTCTTTCACTCACCCCCTCAGAAACACACGCGCTCTTCTAACCGTGACGTCCACACACGCAAAAAAAAAAATGTGTCGCAACGGTGATTCATCGGTTGACATTACTCTTGTTGATTTGACCTTTGTGGTTCTTTTCTCTGTCTCCTCAGCCTTCTTTTTTTCTTGTCGTGTCTTCTCGCCGTTGTGAGCGAGTTGCGCGCGCTCTCCGTCCGTCTCTCTGTTTGCACTTTGTTCTTCCCCTTCTTCCTCCCCCTTTTTCTTCGTTTCCAAATGGATGGCGAGACGCTCTCAACAGCGCAAAAAGAGTTAGAAAGTGCGTAAAGTGCCAAGGAAATGAAGAGTGTGAGCTGCAACAAAGGACAAAAAAAGAAAACCAGAATGACGAGTGAAGACAAACACTGAACTTCTGCCTCTTTGTATCCTCTTTCCCCCATCATCAACACGCTACTGCGACACTGGTGTGTGGGTTCTTGGAAAGCAAACGGTTTTCAATATCAGTATCTGCTCCGGTTCATTCGCTCTCTGTTCGTTGTGGTATGCGTGTGCGTGTGTGCTTTGGTACTTCCCCGTTTCTTTTCCGAGCTTCAACTCGTGTCAGCAAATGAAAAAACAAACAAACAAAATAAAACACCCGAAGCGAGCGAGAAGCGGAAAGAAAGTAAATCAGTGGAAGAACCAAGAAGAAAACAATTAAAAGAAATGCACACTCTGTTATATCTCATTTTCCTCTTGGTGTGCGACGCACGTGTCTGCGTGGTTCAAACACCGTGAAACAACAACAAAATTCTCAATTCGGCTCGATGGTTGCGGTGAACAGACTCGCTTGTGGACAGACTCTGGTCGTTTTTTTGTGAGTTTCGTGGCCTGTTTCTTTTCTTGTTTCTTCCGCTCTTGTATGTACCGATGCTTTCCATTTGTCAGTGATTCTTTTTCTTTTTTTCCACACCCGTCTTTTTTCTTTTTGATTTGGCTTCCCTCTGCGTCTGTTGTTGTTGTGTCCATCATAAAATCAAAAGTCGAAAAAGAGTTGGAGCTTTCCCCCCAAAAAACGTCGGCCACATGGCACGTCTGTGCACCTCCCGATAGTGTCTCGTTCTTATCATCCTCACCATCATCTGAGACGCTGAAACGAGTCATGGGGCACCGCCTTTGGCGCGGCTGTGTTGCCTTCATCTGCTTCGTCTTTTTACTTGGGGCTGCGCACAACTCACAGTTGTTGTCGGCCAGCAGAAAGAAGGGACGAGCCGAATGTGAACCGAAAGGCGACCTTTTACTGTTCGGGACCTTTGGATCTCTTTTTTTTTTTTTTGTGTGTGTCTTGCCGTCCGTGTCGGTCTCATCGACTACTCCCTTTTCTAACTCCTTTCCTTCCCCCCTTCTCTCGTCCCCTACTTGTGTTCCTTGTTTACTTGGCTCCCCGCCAAGTCTCATCTCCGGCATTCGTCAACGCTGTATTATTTTGTTGTCTTTCCTCCCGCGCTCTCACACTCTCACACACAGTCACAAAAGACAATCATCTTATTCTTCAACCCAAGGTACCACCCCCTGTTCAGTCTTTTAGCGACGCATCAAAAAGCTTTCTTCCTGTAGTCTTCGCATTTTTCTATTTTCGGTTCAACAATGGGCTGTGGAAACTCCAAGGACGCAAAGGAGAAGACGAACAAGAAGCCGAGCAAGGACCAGAAGGAGTCCGCACAGGCTGGCAAAAGCTCCGCCCACGAGAAGCCCATCGAAAGCCCCAAGGCGGCCTCCGCTGCTCACGCGCCCGACGTGCCGCCCCCACACGAGCAGGACGTCGCGGCTGGCACGGCGCCGATCGATGACGACGTCGCACCCGCTTCGAGCACGGCCTCGCACCGCGCGCCGGGCTCCGAAGCACCGGTAACCGCCGCCGCACGCGGCCCCGTCTTCGCGACGGCCCCACCGGACGCCGACGCCACGGCGACGACCCCGCAGACGTCATCGGCGTCCGCCTCCGTGCGTCAAGTGACGGCGACACCGCCCGGCTCGAGTCGAAATGCCACCGCACCACCCACACAGCCGCAACCGCAACCGCAACCGCAACAGCGGGTCCCTACACTGAATGTCGCGGCAGCGAATGCGCAGCGTGACGCGATCGCGCCGGCGGAGAGCTCTGGTCGTCGTCGCGAGTCCACGTCCGTCGCACGTGCGGCCTCACCCGGCACACCGCGCAAGACTGTCCCGCCCGAGGTTCAGGCCAACAAGATGCGCGACGTCCGTGCCGAGGAGGCGGCGAACGGGGCGAGCGGCACCCCGCGCTCACGGTCACCGCGTGTGATGAAGTCAAGACCTGAAGGCGGTCGTTCTGGCAGCGCCGCCGCAACACCGCGCAAGCCGGCTGCAGAGCAGCAAACCTCCAAGCCCACTCCTGCTGCTCCTGGTGCTGGTGTGGGTGGTGGTGATGCGGATGCGGCTGGTAACGCCACCCCGGAGCCGCGCCCACCACGCCCAGCGGATCAGCGGCCTCGCTCAACGGCGGCCTCGACGCGGCTCTCGATTCCCCCAGTTGGGTCGCCGCCCGCACCGGCGGATCGCACCCGTCCGTCACAGCGCGATACGTACACGACCATCGACCTCGACGCGGAGGCGGTCGACGCGGACGGCACGCGGCTCCGCTCTGTCACGCCACTCCCTGAAAAGCAGGAGCGGTACGAGGCAGAACGCCGCGCCTCACAAGAGCGCGAGGCTTCGGAGACGCCGAAGCGGCCCACGGGCTCCGCGCCAGGCGACTCGCCCGCTGCGGTGCCACCCTCGTTGTCTGGCACTGGGATGCGCCGGGCACTGGTTGATGAGCCGCACGGTGATGATCAGTACTCGCCACGCGATGCCCCAACTGGCGCCACCACCACCATGTCCGCCACGGCAGCAGAGGCCAACGGCCAGGCCACCGCTGCCACTGCGGCTGCTAGTGCCTCTGCCGCTGCCCCGTCTCAGAAACCGAATCGCCGCCCGATCACGCCAACCCGCCGTCCAGGGAGCACCCCGACCCCCGCGGCACAACCCAGCCGGACCACACCCGCTGCTGCGAACAAGGCGTCCAAGTCCGATACTCGCGCGCCGCTTGGACAGGCTGCCGCCGCCCCATCTCCCGACCGTGCCGCGGCTGCTGCGGAGCCAGTGGCCGCGCCGGCCAAAAACAACGCACAGGCGGCCAAAGCGACGTCTGATGCCGCGCCTGGTCACGCTGTGGCACCGCCTGCACCTCCCAGCGCCGCGTATGCCGAGAGGCCGTCCTCGAAGACGTCCGCTTCTGCGGATAGTGACGATCGCGCACCACCACCACAGCGACGTGCTGCAGCTCCCGCGAGGACGGCGGCCTCGAAGTCCTCTGCCCCTTCTACGGCAGCCTCAACGCAGGATAAGGCGCGCCGCTCTGGTCCTCCAACCTCCAAGTCCACGTCGTCGCCAGGATCGTCTGAAAAGGCGGCCTCGGAGACGCCCGCTTCCGACACCAGCAATGATCATGCGACTACCAAAGCCCCCTTTTCCGATCGCGCCGCACCCGTCTCCACAGCGGCGCCCACGCAGGACAAGCCTCACGAGTCTGGCCCGTGTACCTCCAAGGCTTCGTCTTCGTCGGCGCCGGCGTCTGTTCCATCAACCGCATCACCACCACCACCACCGCCGAAGCCAGCGAACGACACCACGGCTGACCACAAGCCAAGGGCAACTCCACCACCGGAAACGCGGGCAACTCCACCACCGGAAACGCGGGCAACTCCACCACCGTCTCCCCCACCCCCGGTCTCTGTCGGTGCTGCGGCGCCTTCGTCACGTCATTCGACCCCGCCGCCACCGTCGTCGCATCGCTCCACACCCCCACCGCCCGCACCACCAGCATCGCACCCTGCGAACGAGGAAGTACGCGCACACAACGGTACCCGCACACCAACCCCACCTCCTGCAGCGGCGACGACGTCAGAGGCAACCGTGGAGCCGGTGGAGGCGCTCGCGCCAACACCACTCGCACACAACGCGCCACGCGAAGCTGCTGACGATGGCGACGTGTCGGATGGAATGGAGGACGTGCGCCTCGCCGATGGTGAGAGTCCCGCCCCACGCACTCCACCGCCGACCCGTGCCCTGGCTGGCGGTGCGCTGAACGACGAGAACCAGGTCACGATGACGAACGGGGATGCCGCGAAGGGTGAGTGGCGCCTGATGAAGGCCATGCCGCAACAGCAAGACCGCTTCAAGATTATCCACGACGCGCAGACCGTGTATCAGCTCCGCGATATTACGTTGCTGTAGTCGTTCTCGCTCTCACGTACACACAACGCGAACACAAAGTCACCAAAACAATAGCAACAACATCAACACACGGAAGCATTTGGGAGGTGAACGTGCTTTCGTAATGCCATCACACACAGAACAATCAACACGACACTAGTAGACAGCCACGGCCTCTCAAACAATTATGGAGACCGCGCCGTGTTTTTTGTTTTGTTCTTCTTCTCATCGTCACACACACACACAAGAAAGAAATAAAGGTATTGTGAGTACGCCTTTTTTCTGAGGAAGGAAGCGACTGACGCTTCACCTCCACTCACACATCTTTCAGCACATACACCACCAGAGAAAGAGTGAAAGTGGGTGAGGGGGAGCGAGAGGAGGAGGCGCTGTACATGGTTGGTGATCAGCTGTGTGAGTCTCTTCGTCTTCTCTTCTTTTCTCGCTCTCACTCACAAGGGTTTTACGGTGTTTTCCACTCCTCATTGTCGTACGCACAAAAGCGCACCTTGTGTACGTGTATCTGTTCAATTCACACACAAAAAAACAGAAGAAAGAGGTGAAAGCGCACGACAAAAGAGAAGGCGACTCAGCACTGCAATAGGTATGCTGAGTTTTTTTTTTTCGTACGTGCGCCTATCCGACCTCCTCTTCCGTTCATAGTTCAGTTATTCCAGTCTATCAACGCTTCTTTAAAAAGCAAAAAACACACACACTCAAAACCCACAAGTACGTAAACACACGGCAAGCTGTGCAGCAACACAACTATCAAAAAAACACAAGTGAACCAGGCGCATCATTATTCCCCAATCGCTGATGTCAATGACTTGCATCCGCCAGACAAATATCTTTTTTCTTTTTCGTTTTGAGGATTCGTATCGCACTTCCTCTCCCCTACCTACTTAACACACAAACACACACACGAATGGAATGTGACTCGCTTTTTTGCCGCACAAAACTGGGTTTCTCTCTTTTTTTTGTGCTTGTTTAGTTCTAGTTTTAGTTTTCCCTATCTTTCCCCCCTTTCTTCTTCTTCTTTTCTTCTTCTTCTTCCGCGTTGCACCAGCACGTGTTGTTTCTGTGCCTTACTTCTTCACATTTCCTCCAGGTCCACGCTTGCGTTTCTCTCTCTCTCGCCCAATCCTCTTTTTTTTTCCGTTAGGTGGTGACCTTCGAGTTCGGCGTTTACTTGCGCGCTGCTGTTATTGCTTTTTTTCCACACACAAAAAAAACGTTATAGCAAGGTCAAACGAACCGGAGTGAATGAATGAGTTCATTCGCGACCTTGTTTAGTACGTCCACATGACAAGTAAACGAAGAGAAAAATGCAGGAAATGATCAAGAATAACCCCCTTCGAAATGGCGTGATGAAGCGAACAGGAGTGCGTGCGGGTGCCGACAATGAACGAAAGATGGTGGTGAGAAGCCATGGAGAATTTGTTCTTTTGTCTTTCTTGTTGGACCACTAACGCATCCGCTTCTGTCCTTCTCTTGTTTGACTGGCTTGGCCGCTTCTTCTTTCGTAGTTTTTCCCTTTCCTTTCCTTCCCTCCTCAGTTTCTTGGACCCAGATCTGAACGCTTGGCTTTTTGTTTTCACTCACCTACCTCTTTTCGCTTCTGTTTCCTTTCTTGTTGGCTTTATTTCCCTCCATTTGTCTGAATGCCGCTTGGCTCATACAACGAACAACGCACAAATAAACAACAACGCCTCCTCTCTCTCTCTCTCGTACACACATACGCACACACAGCAATGACGAGGGCACAAGAAAAGACGTGAATCGGATCGCGTCCATATCCTCAGTCTGTTGCGGACCTTTGGAGTGCGCACGGCGCTTTTCTTTTCCCTCCCCACAAGAACACAAAAAGACAGGAAGAAATTGAACAGACAGCACGTGATGCATTTCTTCTCTTCTCTCTCAATGAACCTTCCAAAGGGACACAGTAACATAGCATTCAGAGGAGAAAGATACTGCGCTGCTGGTCATCACTCTCTCTCCCTCACCGAATCGCTCACATATTGCCATCTCCCTATCTTAACTCTTCTACTCTCTCTCTTTATCTCGCCCTCTCTCATCCCCACTCGTGTCGCTGCGCACACCAAAGAGCTTGTCTGTATCTAGCATTCCAAAAGCCCGCTTTTCAAGTAGTTACTACATTCCCCACTTTCCGAAGCCCATCTCCCACACTCCTCAAACACACTTACTCACCACCTTTTTTTTACTGTTCATCATCGAAAATGGGTTGCGGCAACTCCAAGGACGAGAAGAAGAAGCCCCAGGACGACAAGAAGAAGGACGACAAGAAGCAGGAGGACAAGAAGGACAAGAAGGTCGCGTCCCCCAAGGAGGAGGCCAAGGCTTCCGCCGCGGCTGCCCCCAGGAGCGCCGAGGCTGCTCCTGCTGCTGAGGCTGCTGAGGCCGCCAAGGCCAGCCCTGGCGAGTACCCCGTTGAAGAGGATGCTGCCCCTGCCAATGCTGCGGCACCCGGCGAGGGCGAGTCTCCCCGGTCGGAGACGGCGGCTCCTGGAAGCGACGTAGCGGCTGACGCCCCTGAGTCCCAGCACCAGGATCGCGCTCTGCACCCCGAGCAGTCTGGCGCGCCCGCCGGCGCGACGATGGAGACGATGGACGCCACGCCGGGCCAGTCGACCGTGCAGGACCGTAGCCAGCTCATGTCCCAGCCATCTGGCGTCGCCACCGGTGCGACGATGGAGACCATGGAGGCCACGCCCGCGCCGTCTGCTGTGCAGAGTCGCCAGGCCGCTGCCCCTGCTGCCTCCCACGGTGCACCGGCTGGTGAGGATGTGCCGGCTGTCTCCGTCGTGAAGCGCCGGCCCACGCGCCAGACGCGCAACGCCGCGACGATGCCCGGCTCCCCGTCCTCCGCTGTCGCGGCTCGCTCGGCGCCGGCTCCCGCGGCCGCCAACAGTCAGCCGATCGGCAACTACGGTGACTACACACCACGCCAGGCCGCCGCCCCGATGCAGCAGGCCGTTGACGAGAGCGGCAACCCCAAGGTCGACGCCAGCGGCAACCCCGTGATGGAGGAGGCCCCGGCGGAGAACGCCGATATCGGTGGTGGCCAGCTGATTGAGCGCAAGGAGCCCGTCTGGACCGTTGCCCGCCCGCCCCCACCGACCCAGGGCTGGGTGCTGCTGCGCCAGGTGCGCGTGGTGATGCAGATGCGCAAGCTCACCGCCATTTAGTGTGTCAGCCTTGAGGGAGGCCACACAAACACCCCCCTCCTGCTATATATCTATATGTATTCGAGCACGCCCGCATCCCGCTGACCATCCTTCTGGGGAGAAAGAAGAAGAAAAAACAAAAAGCAAACCAATCAATTGCCCTAGAAAGCAGCAGGAGAAAGAAAAAAAAATAGCTACATCACAGAACATAGGATCAAATCAACCCAGCAAAAAAGCAAACTCCACACATATAGCAGTGCCGAGAGTGTAAGAAATAGTTGCAAGCAGGGCCGCCGTCGAGGCAGAAAGAAAAAGAAGAAACTAAAGGCACAAGAGAAAAACATCACTTTTGCCCTCTTCTTTTTCTTTGGAGTTTTTTTTGTTCGTGCAAACGAAACGAAAAATGAGAATACATAAAGAAGAAAAACGACTCGTCAAATAAACTTACACGAGGACGCAAAAACAGCGAATGAAGGGGAGAGCTGAGCACACGAAGCCACCACCACACGTCAGCGCGAAATGACCGAAAGTAAATGGAGTGCGATGCACAAAAAGAAAAAAATGGGAGGAGGGCTGAATAAAAAAAAAAGGAATTAACAACGGAAAGTGATGAGAATGAACGTGCACAGCAGAAAACAATTGTAATGTTACTTGGAAAGCAAATTTCTTGTTTTATTTTGTTTTTTATTTTTCTGTTTTCGCCATGACTGTGCATTTGATGTTCTTGTCCCATTCCCTTTTCCTCTGTTTCCTTTCTTCCATTTCCCCCCTCCATTTGCTTATTTCTCCCCCATTGACGTACTCGCGCCTCCAGCTTGGATACTAGCGTCTGTCTGTGTGTCTGTATGCGCGCTTGATTTGAGATTTTCTTCTGAGATCAGAAGTTCGTTTCTCTCCTCCAGACCTCTCTGTTTCCTTTTGGTTTACTTTGCTTGTTTGTGTGTCTGCGCGTTCTTTTTTTTTTTTGTTCTCCTCCATTCCTCCACGACAGTCCCCATTCATCTGTGCAGGAAGTGATGCATCGTTCTTTTTTTTTCTTTTTTTAGTTTCCCTTCTCTCTCCTGTTTTTTTTTGTTTTTTTTTCTCTCCCCTACCTCTTTTCCTTCTTACACACAGGTGAAATGGTTGGCTCTGGATTGTTTCCCTTTTCTTTTTATCCCTCCTTACTGTTTGGCTCGCGCGCACACCTTGCTTTTTTCCTCCTTCTTTTCTTTCTTTCTTTCTTTCTTCCTTTTCCGTTCTTGTGTCTCTGTGTTCATTTCCCTCTCCTTGCTTTGTTTCTTCCCTTCTTTCTCTTTCTTCCGGATCCACCTGTGCACACGTGCAGATGCCTTCATGGGTTAAAAAAAAAGCACACAAGCAAACAAAGATTCGTCGACAATGAACCCTGAGAAGAACGTTCCCAAGAAAGGAGTTAAAAGGGAAACTAGACAAAACAAACCGCGAAGAAAATGAAGTGAGCGAGTTTTTTTTTTTTCAAGTGAAATCATGGAATACAAAATCAAGCAAAGCGGAGCAAATACACACACTGACTGACATCTCCATGTAGCTGCGCTTCACGGCAAAATACCGTGCAAAGCACAAAAGCAAAAAAACAAAAAAAACAAAATAAGTTGAAAAGCTACAAACGAACAAACAAACAAACAAATGGAACAAAAATAGACAACAACATCAACAAAAGCCTCCGGAGAAACGGGAGAACGTCAGACGTCCCAGCGTGGCACAGTCCTCCTTTTTTCTCTCATTCCCATGACGCTGCTGCACGCCTAACATGTTCTACTGTGCTGCCCCATTTCCGTTAGTGGCGTGGCACTCCCGAGGCACTTTTTTTTTCGTGCTTTCTTCTCCCTCTTTTTTGATTGACTTTTTTTCGTTTTGACTGTGTTCTTTTGTTTTGGTAGGAATTAGAGACGCAAGGCACTTACTACTCGTGTCTCCTCTTTTTTCTTTGCTTTCTTTGCATTTCTCTCTTTTTTCTTTTGTTGCACTCTCACTGTCAAGCACGTCTTTGTTCCTCTGAACTGGTCAATGCCATGCAGGGCGGAATCGCAGTTGTGCTGAGGGGGTACTTCAAAGAAGCGAAAGAGAAAGAGCATGAGAGAAACACACAAAGGAAACCCAGGTGATACCAAAAGGTAGGTTGCGTAGCGTCAGCACTGGTTGTTCTTCTTCTCTTTCTTCTCTTTCTTACTTTTTCTGTTTTTGACAAGTTATCTTGTTACAACCTGTACGGAGTCCATCAATGGCTCACCATCAACCAACCCCCAAAAAGATATAGCCAGGTCGCATTCAAATCAACAGTTACACCCAAATAAGCAAAACAACAACAACAACATCAAGAACAAACAAACACCTCAGGGATGAAAATCAATCTGTTCTCGTTCACAGACATCAGGAGCCACGGAGCGCCAAAAGCCCATCCCGCGTTCGCTTACACTTCTCTTTTCTCTCTCTGCTTGTGTGTTCCACAACGTAAGAGAAGATGGCGTGGAGGCAACAACCACAACAGCAGCAACTGTAAATGTGCTGGAAACGAGAGTGGCATGCGCAGGGCAACAAAAAGAAAAAAAATGAGAGTGATTCATGTCGTATATGACTGCGTCCTCTCTTCTATCTCTTCCTATCACTCGCTCGTTCAGCAGAGGCGTGTGTGTGCGTGCGTGTCCAGCACGACGATCCGTATGCACAGCACCCCCCCTCTCTCTCCTTGTACTCCCCTCTTCTCTCATTATTTGTTTTCCCTTCCTTCTTCCCTAAAAACAACAACAACAACAAAAAACTCATCAACTCACAAACACCAACTCACAAAGAGAGAAGTTGTCTGACGCCCTGAATTCCACTGAGTGTGCTCTCGTGTTCACACAGTGACTTGAACCTCCCATTTTTTGTTTTGTTTTGCCCATTGGCTTCTTTTTCTTCCTCGTAGAGTATCTTCAACACACAAACACGCATTGTGAGCTCCTCGCTCAGTACTTCCACAACTAAACGACGCAGCTAACCTAGACACACATATATCTCTGCCTCTCTTTTTTCTTTCTGATTCTTTTCTCTGTTCCCTTCTTAACCCCCACCCCTTCTTAATCAAATCGGAGAAGGTTTGCTAAAAAAAGCAACAAGAACAAAAAGATAACAAACACAAAAACCCCCAACTAAACGCATCGCTCGTCGCAATGGGTGGGCTCTGCTCAAAAGATGACACCAAGAAGAAGAAGAACAAGAAGGAGGACGTCGGTTCGGCAGATGCCAACGGCTCGCAAACAGGCTCGCCCAAGGCCGCCACTGGCAGCCGCGCGGGCGACGCGCTGAGCCAGGACACCGCCAGTTACCCCAGCGAAGCGGGCGGCCCACCACCAGCAGCAGCCGACAAGGCCACGGACAACGACGCCGGATCCGATCAGCGCACACCATCAGAGCGCGCCGTCGCGGCGGGAGCGTCGCTTGTCAAGCCCACCCCGAACGGACGCGAGGACCTCTTCACGGAGGGCCAGGACGAGCGCATGGGCATTCGCCCAGGACTCGACAAGTACGCCGATCTCACCGCGTCCGAGATGGCCAGCGACGACGGCAAGTCGTGGCACTCGCTGGACAGCATGTCCTCCGCCGACCTCCACACGCTGCACTCCAAGAGCACCCAGGCCACGGCCATGACAGGCCAGAGTCGTGGCAAGGCTCCACCGCTCCCACTTGCACCGTCACCCGCAGCGGCCCTGAGTGGCCCGATCCTGCTCGCGGACGACGAACCGACCGATGCGACGGAGGTGATGTCCTCGGCGTTTCTCTCCCCGATGGATGACGACACGCGCTCCGTCGCCAGCGCCTTCAGCAACGCACCACACGGCTACGACTTCTACAACAACGACATTCCCCCGACAAGCAGCCTGGCGCGTGGTGCGGTGCCTGGCGCGACCCCGAGCAATACCGCGGCCGGTCTCGGGGCGTCTCAGAGGCGCGACGTGACAGGCACGCCGTCGACAACGGGTGGTGGTGGCTTCACGGTGACGGATGTGCGCCGCAACACAAAGGCCGACTTCCAACGCACCGGCAGCGCACGCAGCGGCATCTCCCGCACCAACGAACCCTTCGGTGGCAACCACGGCGACGACGACGACGACGCCGCATCCTTCTACAGCTGCAACACCATGGCCACGACCGCCGTGAGCGCGGCCGGCGCGGGTCGTGCGCTGCCGCCACGCGCCGTCTCGCCGCGTCAGGTGCCCGCGACGGCCATTCCATCCGCCCGTCTTCGCGCACCATCGACGGACTCTGATCCCGCTGGTCCCGTCCCGGCTGCTGCGGCCCCTGAGGAGGATGAGGTGGCCTCCTCGCAGTTCCAGTCGCTGCCGCCGTCGGAGGCGTACTCGACGGTGGCGCCGACAACCAAGGTCGCGAGCAGCCGCGCAGCGGCACAACCAGCCACTGGCCGGCGTCCCTCGGCGAGCAACCCGACGACCACCTCGGCCCGCTCAAACGGATCGCGCGAGCCGTTCACGGCGGCGACCAAGGACAGCAAACCCGTCGCGAGCGGACGCGGTGGCACCAGCAGCAACGCCGCCTTGGCCAAGGCGGCGACCAGCCCGAGCACCAGTGCACGCTCGACAGGGAAGAAGACACCGTCGGTGGCGAGTGCACGCAAGTCGCCCGCGGCACCGGCCTCCAAGTCGAGCAGCGCACGCGGACCGTCGCTGGCGTCAGCACGACCCGACGCTGCCAGTGGTCGTGGTGGTGCCCCGGGACCCGATGTGGTCGCGGTTGAGGACGGCGAATCACCCGCGCCGGCCTCGCGTCCGACGGCGCGGCCGGATCAGCTCGTCTCGACGCCACCGGCTGACATGGACGACGCCGATCTCTACGAGGACGCCGTGAGCGAGGCGATGACATTCCACACGGCGGTGTCGTACGGCACGGCGTACACGGGCTACGGCTCACCACGCCCCGCCGCACCACGCCCGGTGAGCAGCGTCGCGCAGGTGTCGCCCAATTCCAAGGCCGCCGCCGCGGTGCCGACCCCTGTCGCCTCCTCATCACGTGGTGCCACCGCACCCGCACCGGCAACGGAATCGGAGTCCGAGTCGGCCGACTCCGATGTGGTGTACCCGGTCGAGAGCGAGTTCACGTACGTCACGGCGCGCTCGGCCGGCGGAGACGCGACCACCGTGGTCGCCTCGACGTATCTTCCCGATCCGCCGAGCATGGCCGGCGGCGCTTCCGCGTACAACGCCACACCGCCACCATCTCAGCAGCAGCAGCAACAACCGCCCTTTGCGGCAGCACCAGCCACCGCAGCTGATCACGACCTGTACGAAGACGCCGGTGAAGAAGAGAACGACGACGGGGTGAGTGCACTGACCTTCATGACCGCGCGCTCCGCCGGTGGCGCGACCACCATCACCGAGGCCAACCAGACCGCTTCACCGCGCAAATCCTCTATTGTTGTCCTCTCAGGCTTGCAGAAGCCAGCCTCGTCGTCGTCGACTGCTGCCGTGAGCGCACCGGTTCCGGCGCCACAACAGGAGCCGCCGCAGGAACAACAGCAGCCTAAAAAGGAGCAGCACGTGCAGTGGAAGGAGGTGCCGCACGCGTCTGATCTGCCCGAGGTGTCGCGGCCGTCGGTGATCAAGTCGCGTCCTGAACGGCCATCGGCGATTCGTCGCCGCGAGCGTGCGGGCGTCACCAAGGCCCCACCGCCCGCACAGGTGCCGCAGGATGCTGATTCGGAGGACGAGCTCTAGTACCCACTGACTCTCGTGTGTGTGCGTTATGTCTTTTTTCTTTTTGCTTTTTTGTTGTGAGCGTAGAAAGCACTGACAAAAATTTTCTTGTTCTTTCACCCCTCTCTCGTTCTTTGTGTTGTGTGTGTGTGTTTTCCCTTGTATCTGTATTTTTCAGTTGGACGTGTGCTTGCTTTGTTTCTCTGTTTCGGCAAATACGGCGCGATGGATCTTCACCGGTCCCGTTCTCTTCATTGTTTGTTCATATACCACGTGACATTTTCTCTCCCTTCCTTTTCCGCACATTTTCTTTTTGCAATTATGTTGTGTGGATGAACGAGTCGTGTCGATCCCTCCCGCCCCTTTCCTGTTTCTCCTCACCTTGTTGACCCGATGTTTTTCCTTTTTTTGTATTATCTGACGTGGTGTTGTTGTTGTCTTGGTTGGTATCCCTCATTGTTCTCTTTCCCTATCTTTTTCTTTATCTTTTTTTTTTCGCTTCACTTCATCAACGCATCGCGTGCCTTGGGAAATGCGTCACACCCACACCAAGCTGTCAAACCTTTATCAAGCGCAGTGAACAAGGGTACGATTATCCTCATCATATAGTTCTTTCTATCTCTCCCTCCGCATGTGTGTCTTCCGTTGTCGAGTGACAAACGCATCACACACAACACCGTGTTTTTTTTTTGTTGCGGAGGCGATGCACCATGCGCACGGCTGGAGAAGAAGCGAGTCACGCAGTCAAGAAGGACCGCGCAGAGGTGACTTTGCTTCCCCCCTCTCTCGTATTTCAGAGACACAGAGAAGATGAGTAGCAAACTACACACACACACATATGCTGAGGACAGCCATTAAAACGCAAAGCATTCCCCCTTCGTTTCCCTCTCTCTCCCTCTGTTTCTCTCCCTCACACGTGTGTACACACACACACAACAACAACAACAACAACACCAACAAATACTGCCTTGACCACTATAGTTTGGAGAGCCACCGTCGTGAGGCTACCTCTTTCGTGGAGATCCCTCTTCTCTCTCTTTCTTTCGTTTTTGGTGTAAACGCAACACCACCCACGTCCACATCAAAAATAACAGTAACCACCACAACAACAATGGGTAATCAGCAAAGCCAGGCGGCACAACCGCTGAACACCAACATTCCAGATGCGGCGTTGAGCTCTGATATTAGCACCCCCGAGGAGGACGCGATGAAGCGCAAAAAGTACGCGCATGTGAAGCCCACTCATCCCAAGGGTACCAACAAGCACCAGAACACGATCGAGCAGGCGTACAACGAAGACTTCGACCAGATCGATCACATCCAGTCGATGCGCTTTCCCACAATCGTCTCGAAGCAAATCAACGACGCCGTCGCTGCCGAGTGTGAGCGTCGCTGCAGTGAGAAGGAGAAGACGATGGCGCGCTGTCTGCAGGACAAGATGTGGACCTCGTGGAAATGCCAGAAGGAGCGTGATGCCTACTTTATCTGCGTGAACGAGGAGGAGACGCGCAACCGCACCTCGCACCCGGACGAGCCTGACTTTGTCGATCTCACGACGGCGTACCGTTGGAAATACAACTTGGGTGTCTTTCATGGCGAAATCATTGGCCGCAACAACTTGATGCGTGAGCTTTGGAGCGAGCATTTTCCTGACAAGGACCTTCCCCAGCCGTGGGTGCAGGATTCGTAGTCTCAGTGCGTGAAAAAGAATCTTTGTCTTGTTCTTTTTCGTGTGTGTCTGTTTTGTTTTGTTTTACGTTTTTTGGGGTCGCTACTTCACAGCTTACGTTGAACCACTTTCTTTTCTTTCGGGTGATGGACGAGGAATCACACTCCTCGCAAACCACAGCAAACAACAAAAGCAAAAAAAAATGCACACACCAGGGGAAATGACCATCTTAGAAAACCGTATTGTATGCGTGGTGAAGCATCCGCGCTAGACGTCTGTGCGTGTGTGTGTGTGTCTGCATGTGGTCTACAATTTAGAGATCGCTTGCCCCTTGAGTCGCTTGTGTTCTGTGAATAAAAGCTGGCAACACGACACTCTCAGGAGTCGCCCAGCTAGCTCGCCGCGTTTCTTATTTTATTATTCTATCTAGAATCCTGAGTCTCAGCATCATCCACGCGTGCAACAACAACAAAAAACTTACACGAAAGGTAAACACTTCTTCCGCCATTCTCTTCTTCTCTCTCTCGACTGCTCTGGCCCTCCGGCTTCTCTCGCAGCAACCTCCTTTTTTTTTTCTGTTTCAGAGCAGAACACATACACACACCTACACACATACATACATACATACATACGCATACATTCATAGGCACCCCACGTACGGAGTCATGATTCGCATCTTGGGCGGCGCGTACGTGCCGAAGATGGACCTGATCGAGCTCCAAGGAAACATTCAACTCGCCGACGCGTTGGCAAAGGAGAACGCCGATGATGGGAGCGCGACAGAGAAAAAGTTGTCGAGCCAAGCAGAGCCTGGAGATGAGGAAGTTGTACTTGGGTACGTGGAGAGGGATCACCTGAACCCCAAGCAACGCACGCTTCGCATTGGCACGCTCCAGGTCGTTGGCAGTCGTCACACCTTTAAGCACCCGATGCTCGTCTTGCGGGCCTGTTCAGACGACAAGGACGACAGTGGCGATGATGATCACGATGATGCGCATGCCGATGATGCGGAACTCAAAGAAGCCTCTCCGTCTGCGACCGCATCGGACGAGCCCGTGCTGTTCGAGAGCTGGCTGGCCGATCACCCTGATGTGACGTCTCTGGATCACCTTTTCCCCCATCCTGCTAAGGCACGGGCAGACGGCACAGAGACACGGAAGCGACCTCGTGAAGAGGCTGAAGACCGGGCGCCGGCGACAAGCGATTCGCCAGAGGACCCTGTGAAAGATTACGAGCTCGTTGGCTGGATTGACGATAAGACGGTCTTCAATTCAAAGCCAGCACGTGTGTTCGTCTGATGGGGAAGGTGAACGCAACAGCAATAGCATCAACATGACACACACTCACACACACACACACACACACACACACACACACACTCGCAGAGTAAATTGACATGAAGAAGCACCAACACAAATTCTTTTTCTTTTGCACCCTCCCATCTCCACTCTGCGCGCCAATGATATCACGCAACCGCGAGTGTGACTTGTGGAAGTACAGGAGTTGCCACTTGCAGCGTCTCCGACGGGGAATAGCCACGCATGCATTTCAAAAACCGCTTTTTGGACCTCCTTCTCTCTCCCTCTAATACATTCACTCCCCAATTTTTCTCTCCCTATCTGCTTCTTTGAACTTGTGCTAGTCGTAGTAGAAACAAAAAGGAGTGAGCGTGCGGTCTGGCTCTCTCTCTTGGACGATTCTGTGTTTTTTTGTGTTTTTTCCCGTTTCAGTAGTTGTAGCGTGAGCACGCACCACTTGTTAGTGTTGTGATTAGCGCAAAATAAGAAAAAGAAGAAGAGAAAACTCGTGCGAGTTAGGAGAAAGTTAAACCAGCCACACACAAGTAGGAAGATCTAGCCAATAGCGGGAACTATTTAGGATAATCATCTTCCCTCCCCCTTTTCCTTTCTCTCTCTTTTTCACGCAAAAAAACTTCTTGTCTTCTAGACTTGCAAGCAGCATGCGCTCGTTTCAGATTCCTACAGCGGCTGCCCGCGTTCCGGCTTTGTCTGCCACAGCCGCCGCTCTTCACGCGCAGCAGCGCCCCGCAACGGATGCGTCGGCATCTGCGGCGGTCGTGGATCACGATACGACCGCGGCGACCACCACAACCTTTGGCGATAAGGCACCGTCTTCATCCTCACGCACGCGTAGTCGCTCTCCGCGTGGGTCTGGCACTGGTGGCTACAGCAGCAACAACAACAATACCAACAACACCAGCGGAGGGAGTTCCTCCTCCTCAGCATCATCACACGCACAACGTCGTGGCGGCAATGGTGGTGGCCCGCTGGCCGCTGTCAAGTACATGCAGTCGATGCGCATCACTTCGCCGTGCCTCTACCTCACCCCCAGCACGAGTCAGGTCACGTCTGCGCTCTTCTACGGCGGCGAGGGCCGTGTCGCGGCCGGCACCGTCGCGAATCTCGCCTCGCACGTCATGGACACAACCCCGCCGAACGAGACCGGCACCACCTCATCGAGTAATGAGAGGGACGCCGATCATCTGCTGCCCGTGCCGGCGCGCCTGAACGGCCGAGCGACCATCCTCGGTGGTCACACGCGTGGTGCCTCGTACTGGCGCAGTCGGCAGTACGAGACCTACGCGTACCTGTTCCAACAGTACGTCGACCGTGGCTTCACAGACGTGCAGGCGTTGCTCTCGCACCCTGACGCGCCGTCCCCGGCGGAGGTGCTCGTGCAGATGCTGCCACACCGCGTACCGTGCGCGTTGCTGACGGAGCGCGCGCTGCGGGCCATCGTCGTGTCGCACACGCTCGGAAACGCCAGTGCCGGCATGAACGACCACAGCGAACCGGGCCGCGCGAGTCTCGCCCTGGCGCGATTCGCCGAGACGCTGAGGACGGAGAAGTCCACCACGCTGCTCTACCACAACCGCACCATCCGCGTCGCGTTGCTGGAGTCACTCTTGGCGTCGGGGCTGGTGCAGCAGGCCGCGACCGTCGCCGAGGAGACGCCCGTGTCGTGGCTCTCACCACGCGCGTGGCATGGGCTTGTGGCGGCCGCCGCGCGCGGTCGACTCGCGCACTCGACGCTGCTCTGGAAGCTGCTCGTGGAGGCGCCAGCGGCGCAGCCCGCCGGCACGGTCGTCGCGTCTGAAAGCGGCGCGTCTGTGAACACCGTGCAGCTGCCATCGAGTGAGTTTGGCTACGCCGCGGCGCATTACATCCCCAGCTCCAACGCGGCGGGCAACGAGGAGCTCGCGAGCCGCGCCGCCCCGAGCGACACCGCACGTGTGCGTCTGTTCGAGGACGTGGACGGCTTCCATCGCTTCGCTGAGCCGCTGTTCGCGCAGAACCCTGTACACCCCGACGGCTCTGCCGCCCACGCGTGGACGGAGAAGGAGAAGAAGTGGATGGCAATGTCCTTTCTGCTCGGCGCACGTGGTGTTGTGTTTGGACTCGATGGCAAGACCACAGCGGAGCTGCTGCTCCGTGCGGGCCCAGCGATGCGACAGCAGGCCAGCTCGCTCCTCGCCCTGCACATCATGCGGCGCTACGTCAAGACGTGTGAGCTGCTCGCGCAGGAGGCCAACACACTCCAGGCCAGCCTCACCACCCAAATCCTCCACATGCGCAACTGGCAGAGCGTACTGGCCACAACCCCCAAAACAACAACAACAACAACAACCGTCGGTGATGACACTCGTGTATCGGACGTGGCGACAACAGCGAATGTGACGGAGCTTGCACTGACCACGTCTTCCGCTTCTTCGTCCTCGTCTGCGCTGGCGCTGCGCCACGCGGCCTCGCAACGGACCCCGTCGCTGGCAAGCGCCGCGATGCCACACCCGTCGCCGTACCTCGCCTTCTTTCGCATCGCGCGTGAGGCGCGTGATCTGCTGACGCTGGTCGTGGAGGAGGACGCGGTGGCAGTCGCCGCGGCTGCAACTGCAACTGCAACCGGTGAGAGGCAGCCGGCAGAGGACAGGCCTGGACCACGTTCGGCGCTGGTCGCGGCGGGAGTCGTGCGACGCCGTGGAGGCCTCCCGATGCTGCACTGGGAGCTTGTGTGGCACGCCTTTCA
Source organism: Wallacemonas sp. MBr04 (assembly GCA_030849635.1). Classification (NCBI taxonomy): domain Eukaryota; phylum Euglenozoa; class Kinetoplastea; order Trypanosomatida; family Trypanosomatidae; genus Wallacemonas; species Wallacemonas sp. MBr04. The sequence goes on from JASANR010001558.1 coordinate 128,942, forward strand.
GCAGCTCAACCGCAACAACCCACGGTGGTACGCGCTGCTGCCTCCCGAGGAGGCCGCAGATCTCTGCCAGGACGTCATTGAAGTCCTGTGCCGTGGCGCGGATCCGTGGCTCAGCCTCAACGTGGCTCGCACCGTCTCTGCACGCCACATCGTCGATGGCCTGGACATGACGCTCTGGCTTCTGCACCACTTGGATGCGTCCCACCACACGCAGGAGGCGAAGGAGGTGACGCGCAAGCTCTACCAGTGGCTGCTCGTCGATGTTGGCATCCACCTCCATCCCGCGCTGCATCACCACTTGATCCCTGCCGCGCGTGTGCTCATTCGCCTGGGTCTTCACGACGATCTCAAGAGCTTCTACAACGCTGTCCTCGATAACGTCTACGCGTTCTCGGAGTCGTTCCGCAACGACTTCATGGCCGTCATGGCTGATCTCGCGTGCCCCGCGTGCAGCTCTCTCCTCGCTGACCACGACCCGTACCACGAGCGCAGCTGCCCCAACTGCATGCAGCACATCCCCCCAAAAGATGTCGCCACGCTACCGAGCTACCAACTGTCGGCGGAGCACATCGCCCGGCAGCGTGAGCGTCGTCTCGCGCAGCAGCGGAGCCGGCGACAGCGCAGCTACCAGAGTGCGCAGCGACTCGGCCGAATGCGTGAGTCCGTGCAGGACGCCGCCATCGCGCTCTTTCAGCGCGAGGTGCTCGCCCCTGATGCCGGACACGATCGCGCGCCGCTCCTGCCTGGTGTGGCCGTCGCCTCCGCACTGCCGCTGTTTCCTCTCGAAGACGGCAGCGTTGGCACGGACGGCAGCAGCAGCAACACGGGCGTTGATGTGCGCACTGCGCTGGAGGAGTCGTACCGCCGCCTTGATCTGCAACGCCAGGCGCGGACATACGCACTCTCTCACCGAGGTCTGACCGCAGAGGCAGCGGCGGCGATGCCATCCAGCGCGCACGATGCGCTGCAGCGACTCGCATCCTCTGGCCAGGCGGCAGTACCGCAGTACCAGCCACACAGCGGCCGCCGTGGCGTGACGGCACCGGTGCAGGTCACCAGCACGGATGGCCCGTGGGTGTGCGTGTGGTGCCAGGAGAAGAACTCGGAGTGGGCGAGCCGCGTCGAGTGCACAGCCTGCGGCGCCGAGACGGGCCCGGCCGCACCGTGGCGCGCCTTCACGTACGCCGCGGATGGCGATGCCATGACGGAAATCCGCGGTCGCATCGCAAACTGTGACGAGCGGCCCGTTGAAGCCGTCATGGCGGCGTATCTGCTGATGGTCTACCGCCGCAGCTTTTTGCTCCGCGCCGCTCCGCACGACCACGAGCGTGTGCGTCACTTGGTCCACAAACTGTGCGAGCTGCATGAGCGTGTACTCGCGGGCTTTGTGTACACGCGCCTCGTGCCGCCACCACAACGACGCAAGGACGAGAACCTGCTCCTTCTGACCCAGCTCTTCGACGGCGCCGTGGAGGCGTGCCAGAAGCTGACCGAGAAGGACCTGCTGGATGACGAGACGCTCTTCCAGGTTGTCTTCTCCAAGGACACCTGCCGCGTCTGCTTCGGACACCACAACTGGAAGCTGTGCCCGATTGTCACACGTGACTTCAGCGCCTCAGCACGCGAGTCCGCATCGACCGCCTCCGCGTCGTCGTCACGCATCAGCCTGTCGCCGGAGGAGAAGCAGGAGATTGTGCTCAAGCAGCTCAAGAAGTTGATCGAGCTGGCCGTTCAGCAGGGCAAGGAGAAGCCGAAGCTGGTGGTCGATGCGTACGCCGCGTTCATCACATCTCCGTTTCGCGAGATCTTCGCCGAAGTGCATCCCGAAGACGCCAACGCGCTGTCCATCACGCTGAGCCGCTTTCGCCAGTACCGACGCGCGGCGTTCGTGCTGTGCCACGTACCACCTTACGCCCGCCTGAACGAGGCCTACCTCGCGTTTGCGCACTACTTCAACGTGACCGAGGACGAGGCGATGACGATGCTGGCCAAGCGCAGCCCGATCGGGCATCAAGACAACACGCACCCCAACTTTGTGCAGCTCACACACACGTGCTGCATGTGTCTGGATGAGCAGCACCCGTCGTTCGCGTGCCCGCGGCTGGCAAAGTGGTTGCGCGAGGCGCAGCAGCTGATGACCCTCACATCGTCCGCGGCGTCTTCTGCGGGTGGCCGGCATACGGCACAGGATGCGCTAGTGGACCCGATGCTGGAGTTCAACCTGCAGCGCCGGCTCAAGGCGCAAGCGGACGGCTGGACGAGTGCCGGACCAGAGCGGCTTTACGCCTTCTACCGTTTCCTGCTCGATCACGTCGGCGAGCTGCGTGAAGTGTCTGCGGACTCTGCTGACATGGTCGAGAACAGCGGCACCGCGTCGTCGTCCTCGTTTGGCGCGCACCGTCGTCGGGCTCAGCGCCACGATGGCCCTCAGGCCCTCGACAACCCACTTGTGTACGCGGCGAATAAGGTTGTGCGCAAGCTCGCTTCAGTCGCAAAGGACAGCGAAGCGTTCCGGCTCTACGCCCACACCCCACCGGCGGATCTCGCCATGGCGACCACCACCGCCTTGCTGCGCCTACAGCGCTTCTCAGATGATCACATTCGCGACTTGATGTACGAAAATGACGGGGCTGAGGAGGCAACGACGAGCCAGGCAGCCGCGGCACGGCCCTCACTGGACAACACGACCGTGGCGACGCGGTCAGCCGCCGCGCGCGCCGCCGCCGTCCCACTTCGCCAGCGCTGCCTCATCTGCTTTGATGCCTCGCACAGCTTCCTGCAGTGCCCTGAGCTGGCCGCGCAGTCTTCTGTCGCGACACGCCTGCAGCACGTCGTGAAGCACGTGGGCGGCATCGCCTGCAGCGCAGACGGCATCAGCGGCGCGGCGGCGTACGTCTACCACACGTACAACATGGGCCAGCTGCCACATGATCTCCTCCGTGACGAGCCAGAGCTCGTGCGCGCCTTGTTGCAGCTGTGTGAGCGGTGCTTTGCAACGGGGCAGGTCGCGGCTGGTGTGCGTGTGCTGCGTCGACTACCGATTGAGATGGTACCGCCGCTGCCCATCTACACGCAGCTCTGGCGCGCGGCAGGCTTGGCTGAGGCGGCCGTGGAGGCACGCACCGCGGCCATCCTCGCGCTCTACGACTCTGAGAACATTCGCCCGTCGATTGACACGCCTCCGCAGCGACCAACGTACTCGGCCCACTTCATGTCCAGCCTCAGTCGGCTCATTCACGACGACCTGTGCCGCCACTGCTACGAGAGCGGCCACACACTCGCCACGTGCAGCGTCTTCCACGCCGAGGTCAGCTTCGGTCGCGACTACGTCGCGGCGTACCGCATGAACATGATGTCGGAGCAGCTGTCGACCGAGTGGCAGGACGACTACCTGCTAAAGCTCGTGGAGTTCTTTGAAATGCACAGGCTCTTCATGCCGTACCACATCGCCGGCGTTGGCAACGCGCTGAGCGCGATCGCCGCTATGTGGAGCTTCCGTGGTGAGCCTGGCATTGCGTTGCGGCACCTGCTCATGATTCCCCCCGCGTATCGCCGCCGCCAGGCGTTCAAGCACCTCCTGCACTGTCTGCAGGTGCCCGCAGCGGAGATCAGCCGTCTGCTCGACGCGATCGTGTTTGTGCCGGATGACGTTGGCTCCCGCGTATCGCTCTCAGCAACGTCGCCGACGTCGTCTGATGGGGCTGGTTCCGTGACGACGACGTCGTCCTCCTCCACCTCTTCCGCGTCCTCCTCATCGGCGTCTGGCAACGCGTCTGTCGCGCAACACTTGCTGATCCCAAAGCCGGCCATTCGCGATATCGCCTTGAAGGCCGTCTTCGAGAAGGTTCCTGCGGCGATGGCGGCTCTGGAGGAGTGCGACGCCCGCACGGCGTTGATCGTGTCGCGCAACCAACCTCCCTCTTCCTCTTCCTCAACGTCAGCAGCAGCAGCAACATCGCCGGCGAGTGCGCCGCAAGGCTGGGGCGCAAAGCTCATCCCCGCACGCCAGGTCATGCAAAGCGGCGATATTCGTCGTTTACGCGAGGACTTCGACCCGATCCTGTCGCGGCTGGAGGACGCCGTGGGCATGAAGCTCGGAAGCCGTCACATCCTCTTTACCAGTGCCGTGGACGTGCTTGGGGCCGGTCCCACGACGAGCAGTCCGGCGGCACACACCGCTTCAGCTTCTTCTGCCTCGGCGACGCCCGCGCAGGCTGCTCCCGTGAACGCTGCGGCTGAGGCTGAAGTCTTCACGACGGTCACCGAGGTCAAGGGTCAGGCAGACGAGCCAGCAGCGAGCAGGCCGCCACAGAAGAAGAAGGCGTCGTCACCAGCGACGACGTCACGCGGCACACACGACTCTGGCAACAACCAGCCGCGGCGGCCCGCAAACGATCGGCAGCAAGACCGGTCACGCCGGCGCGACGGGCGATCCTCAGAGGCACACCGCGACTCGTCATTCGGTCGTCGTAGCACCAGCAACAACAACAACAACAACGAGAGGCGTCGTGGAAACAATGATGGCAACAATCAGAACGGACGCAACCGCAACCGTCAGCGCGGTGACCGTGATCGTCAACACAACAACCGACGTGGTGGACGCAACGCCGAATAAGCTTGGAGTCACCTTGACGAAAACCACTTACATGCGCGCGCTCACACATGAAAACAAAACAAAAATGAAGCAAAAAAAAACAACAACAACAACGAAGTCAGCGCAACTTGTCACTGACTGCTTACCGGTTCACTTTGGTTGTTGAGAACTTTCCCCCCTTTTTCTTTTGAAACACGAAGAGATATATTTTTGTGTGGCGTTCTTCGCTCTCTTCCCGTGGCTTGCATTTGAATTTTGAACTTTGACTTTCCCAGTTTTGAATGATGGGATTTCATCTTTTTTTGGTATCACAGGATTACCCATCACACACACATAATCGTGTCCTCACACACACACACACAGTACCATGATTGCCAAATCAGTTTCCTACACGTCACAATATAACAGCGTCGTGCAACACCATCTCTTTTTCTTTTCCTCTTTGGCGAACGAAGCCCTCTGTTTAGGGTGAACATCGAAATCGTACAAGTCAGGTGGAGTGTTAGGGAAGGTCGGGCGACACGGTCAGTGTGTGTGTTGCATACTGCTTGCCCGCACTTGGCGACACGCTGCCTTCAATCCCCACCTTGTTTCCCACCATCTCGTCCATTGCTACCTCTTCACCGTTTCTTTTCTCCCTCTCTCTCCTTTTTTCTGTTCTCACACATACACACGCAGAAGGAATACTGAGAAGCCTTTCCGATATTCCTTTTTTTCCCACTCGAGTGCGTTGTTCTTTTATACTCGCACAGATTTATCGTCCGTTTTCTTTCCCTGTGTCTCTATTTTTCACCGCCTAGGATCTTGCTTTCTTTTCTATTTTTCCCCCTCTCACTCTCGCTTGGTGTCGTACCAACAACCACACACAAACACACAAACACACACACACGCGGAGTAAACTATCAAAACTGTATATTTGTGATCACTCACCGCAGGTGTCATTATATAGGTTCTCTCCCATTGTGTATTTTCTTCTTCTTCTTGTTCGATGAGCACCTCCGCAGCAGGCGTGACCCCGATCAGTTCCACTGTGCCGACCTCACGGGTGCGCACGCTGCCCGACCATGACGCGTCTCCGCTCTTGTCAGGTGCATCACCCGCGCCTGGAGGTCCACCGCACTGGGGTGTCTACCTCCATCCATCCGTGTTTCGCGTCGAGGCAACAGGCCGCGATATTCTCTACAACCTTTACTGCAACGGCACTCTGCGGTACTACTACCACCTCCTGAAGGCAACCTCCTCTGTGGTGACCCCGAACACCACCGCCAATGGCAGCAGCGGCGACGTCGTGGGCAACGGCACGGATTCGTCCACCACCGCCACCACCAGCCCGCCCACCACTCCGACGCCAAAGGAAAACGCCAGCGACGCGGCACGCGCCTCTCCACCCGCACCAAACACGAACAGCAGCTACAGCGCACTACCAGACCCTGCACTTACCCAGCGCCTGGTCCAGCGCTGTCTACGCCAGTCGATACCACAGATTGTGTCGTTTCGCTACACGGTCCACACGGCCCACCACGTCGCCGGCGCGTCGGGGACGGCGACGACGGCAAGCAGCCAGGTGCGCCGCAGTGATGGCGGTGCATCTTCTGGGCCGTCTGTCACATCGCGCCACGCCATTCCCACCGATCAGCTCGTTGGCCAGATGCGTTCCTCGCGTCTCAACTCGATCGAAGCGCTGCTTCCCAACCGCTCGCCGTTTCCCCCGATTCCGATCCAGCGCACGCTCTTCCCGCTCTCAGCAGAGCAGGAGCAAGCCCGCGATGCGACGGTGTGTGCTTTAATCGGCGAGCCCGTCTGTCACCAGGCCGCGCTGTCACTCGAACACCAGCTGCACGAAGCGCGTATCGGACAGCGACACCAGAGCCGGCTCTTCACGTTTCGCGCGGCCGACCCGGTGCGTGAGCCGATGAACGTCTACAACGGCTCCGTCCTCGATCTCGTCATGGGCGGGGGCGAAGTGACCGGGCTCTACCACTCGCCTCTCATTTCAGGCCTGGAGGTGGCGTTGGCGTCCATGACGGTTGGCGAGACCGCTGGGTTCTTCATCAACGCCCCGCAGACGTACGCGTTTTCGGCGCCGGACCTGGACCTCGTCGTGCCAGGCACGCCTGCACCAGCCGCAACAGCGTCCACCGCGGCTGCCGATCCGGCCACGGCGTACAACGACGTTGTGCCCGAGCTTGTCCGCCGCGGTGCCGATCGCGTGCTGTACTACGAGATCCGACTGCTGCGGCGCGCGCCGGCCATCTTCGCCTTCCCGCCGTGCCGTGGCCTGACCCTCTACAGCGTGCCACCCATGTCCGTGGAGCGGGCGCATCGTCAACACGCACCGATGCCTTTGTCAGGCCCCGACACGCATCTGCGTGCGCAGCGCGGACACGATGTGGAGAGCCTACTGCGACTGAGAGTGGCGGCCGGTTGCAACCCGTACAACTTCTTTCTGTTCACGAACCTCACGCGCGTGGGGCGTGAACTGCCCTTGGCAACCTTCTGCGCCGTCGACGTGCAGGCCTGCAGGCGTGAGCTCGAATCGGCGCCTCTTGCTGCCGGCGACAACAACAACAACGGTGATGATGCGGATCACAAGAACGAAAGCAGCGAGGAGCGCGAGTTGCGGAGGCTGCACGCACAGCAGCTTTGCGAGGCGGAAGCGGCGATTCAGGTCGCACTGCTCGGCAAGCCCGAGCTGACCACCGCCGCCGCCAACCGCGCGTTTGCGATGGCTGTGAGCATGACGATGGGCAGCACGACCCTCTTCGACGCCCCTGCTGTGCAAAAGGATGACGCCACGCGCAGAGGTAACAGCACCGGCGGCAACAACAACAACAACAACAACAACAACAACAACACGCCTACAGCGACTACCCGCACGCGCCCGCCACGCGCGGAGAGTGGTGAAAGTCTCCCGAGCACCTCTCTTGGCTCTCTCAACACGTCCCCCAGTTTCTCCCCAAGCCGACCGTCGACGGTGACGGAGGAATCGTTCGAAACACACGGTCTCCTCACGCACACGCTTGAGGCGGCGATGATCAGCTTCGGCTACTCCACCACCGCCGCGGCCCTGCGCGATGCCGTCCTCACCGCTCTCTCCGCGCCCAACTCACCAGGGATGTCGCCCACAGTCGCGCCGCACCGCCCGACCTCGTCGTCGTCACTGCCTGCACAGTCGTCGTCATCGACGGTGCCCGCGACGGGGCCGGCGACGGATCCATGGATCCCGGTGACGAACGTGGCGCACCTGCATGGCACGCCGCCTCCACAGAACGCGCCCGTCACGACCGTGCCGTCTCAGATGTCACCCTTGCCACAACTGTCTCCGGGCCAGAGCCAAGCGCTGATCACGCTGGCCGCCGAGCACGGTGCGCTGTTGCGCAACAAAAGTCCTCGACACGTGCTCGCCGCCGAGTACGAGAGGTGGCTCACCGATGCGTGCCACTACCTGGACAGCCGCTTTCTACCGTGCCCACGCGGTGCGGCGCTGGTACAACTGCGCCTCTCGCGATACGAGCCGCTGACGGAGCAGTTTCACGATCTCCTCCGTCCTGACGACGACGAGGACGAGGCAGGAGACGAGGAAGAGGAAGAGGATGGAAATGAAGCCGCTGGGAGCGCGGTGGGGACCGGTGATGCACGACCGACGGCAACGACGACAACAGGGACGATGATCTCACCGGTTTGCTCGCTGGCCATTCCGTGCTGGCTCAGCCTCGCCCTGACACAGCAGCTCCACCGCTCGGCCTCGGCTGAACCGACCACCACGACAACCACCACCACCACAACCGCCGCCGCGGATGCGACGCAACCCAGACGTGAAACAACGGTGCTCATGACACCACCGTCTGAGCGCGACTTCTGCGTCTCCTCGGTTCGTGTGCGGTCACCCATTGGGCTGCCGATGGACCAGAGCAACGAGGAGGCGTTCATGATCAACCTGCTGCACCAGCTGCGGGCAGACACTGTTGCCTCTTTTGAGAGTTGTCGTGACCACCTCCGCGAGCAGCTCGATGAGCTCGCCACTGCCAGCGCGGATGCACTGGAGCTCGGCGCGGAGGAGGAGGAGGCGACGAACAGTGCACCTGGCAGAAGCAGCACCACCCCCACCACCGTCGCACCCCCACCGAACGCGGCCACACCAAGGCCGAGTGCTGCAACCGCTGCTGCTGCTGCGCCGTCTGCCGGTGCCGCGACAACAACAACAACAACAACCACAGTTTCCCACAAGCCACACCCGCACGGCAGTGAAGCTATTCTCGCCGCATTCCCGTGCGAGGAGCGCATCCCTACAATGGGCGGCAGTGTGACGTCACGCCTCAGCGCAGACGCATCGGCCACCGGCACGTTACACGCCGCGGCTGCCTCGACCACCACGACCACGACCGCCTCCGCCGCGGCCGGTCTGTGCGCGGCGACGCCGTCCTGCCAGCCGTCCAGCATTCCGAACATGGAGGAGGAGTACCACCTCGAGAGCCGCATCATTTCGCCCACACCGGCGCTGCGGAAGCGCCACTTCTTCTTCCTCAACCCGAAGACGTCGCTGGGGCAGGTGCGGGCCTTGCTGAGCCGCGTGTGCACCTTGCTTCACATTTACGACGCCCGCAACCCGTATCGCCGCGGGGCGACTCGCGTGTGGCGCTCATCGCTGTCGTCGTCGACCACCTCGCGGGCGTCTGCGCGGCCATCGCGGCACTACTCGGCGTTGGCAGACGCGGACGAGTTCGTCACGACACCGACCACTGGGCTGGGCGTTTCGAACCGGCCGTACTCATCACCACTGGCTGGCGCGAGTGTTGCGTCGGCGCAGGCGTGGCAGACGCACAGCACCGGGAGTGGTGACGGACCAGGCCACCGCGGGGCCGCGGATGGGCACGGCGCACCACCACCGCCACACCCAGCGCTGGCAGGCTGGGGCGCGCTGGAGACGCAGTGCGCCAAGCTGGCAACGCGGCTCGACAAGGTGCGCGAGATCCCTGAACACGAAACAATGGTCGATCAGCTTCTGCTCGGGCCAACTGTGTGTACGCAGACCAACATCGCCGGCGCTGCTCCCAATACCGCGAACACCACCACGGGCACAGAAAGCGGCCCAGCCGCAACAGAGGGTGACCCCGTCCGTACGTGGGCGAACGTGCTTGACTGCGCCACCTTCTTTGCAGCCGACGAGTGTGGCAAGTTGCTGCCCGAGCAGCGCGAAAAGGCGGTGCTGCGCCGCTGTCTCTTCAAGGTGTTCGAGCTGGCGTACCTGGCCATCGTGTTGCTTACCTTCGGCACGGAGGAGTCACAGCTGCGGCCGTCCTGGTTCCTGGCGCGCGGGGGGTACGCGCCGTACTTCTCCAAGGCAGTGGCACCGACGGTCTCGTCACTCCAGCCGGAGCTGAGTGTGCGTCTGGACGACAACATGGATATTTCCGCGGCGCTGCAAGGCAAGAACCTCAACTTCGAGAGCGACCCGCTGTCGACGACGGTCCCGTCCGGTCCCGAGTGTGCGCGCGAGCCGGTGCCCTGGCGCCGCTGCGACTCGATGTCCATGTCGATGTCGATGTCCATCCCCATCGCGCGCGGCCGCAGCGCTGAGAGTAGCAGCACACGCTTCCCGTCGCGCGGCGCGTCCACGGCAGACCTCCTTGCCGCCTCCATGGCCGCCTCGACGTGCCTCACCTCGTCGGCCGCGGCGACCCGCATCGCATCGGACAACAGCAAGCGCCGCCGCTATCAGTACCTCGCCGAGTGCTTCCAGTACGTCGCGCTCACCTTTTGGGAGCTGCTGGTGCCGTACCTGCTGACGCCAAGCGCGATGCTGCAGCGTGACGACGACGGGGGTGGTGACCCGGTGCTGCGACCGATCAGCTACACCTCGTCCACCACACGCAAGACACCAATCGCCAACATGCTGTGCGAGTGTGGCTTGGACGCCGTCACGTACGCGCTCCTGTACGATCCCCACGAGGCCTCGCTGTGGTCTCTGCGCGCGCGCTTCCACACGCAGCAAGGCCTCCTCGACGAGGCCCAGCGTGATCTTGAGATCGCCCAGCGCCTGACAACGGCGGAGAAGACGGAGGAGACGCGCTTGATGCGGAGGCAGAATCGCACAGCGGCCGCTACGAGTGCGAATGTGGCGTCGCCGTCGGCACCGGAACTGCCTGGCCCTTCAGCGTCCATGGTGGACGAGGAAGCCGTGCTTGACATCTTGGAGGAGCGCTTGATGCAGCTGGAGGAGCAGGAGGAGCAGCTCAAAGCACTCCGTACCGCGACAGCCCGTGAACTCAAGACCAGTCAGTAAAACGAAAACGAAAACGAAAAAAAAAAAAGAACACACACATCGTGTCGGTCGCCTGTTCACGCCGCGCTCTCTTTGACTACTACTACTACTGTGACTTTGTGTTGTAGTTGTTGTTGCTTGCTTGCTTCTCTTTGAATCGCGCTTGACGTTGTGCGTTTTCCTCTCTCTGTTTGCGCTATTGAACGGGCCTATACCCCCCCTCTCCCCTTCCCCAAACCAACAAATCTCGACAAGAAAAGAAGAAAAGCAAATGCCGGTGCATCTGAACACGTGACAAGGGCATTCTGAGCATCGTGCAGCACTCTGCATTGCCTCGGTGCCGAACCGTCGCCCCGATTCTAATCATGTACAGTGCCTCTCTCTCTCTCGACCTCTCTTCGCTCCATCAAAACAGCAGTTCCAAAGAAGGTCAACCGAGACAAGCGCACTCACTGACACCGATTCCTGTCTCTTTCTTTCTATTGTTGCCCCACTCATCTCGCGCACCAACCCACTCCTCTCCTCCTCACCCTCACCCTCACCGTCTTCATCTCTGCCTTCTGTCACAATAGAAACAAATACACAACGGAATAAAGCAAATCTAACATCCAAAACATCAATTTCTCCCTTTCCCCCTTCCGTTCTGCTTCGTTGCCACGTGCATTCCTATCTTCTCCCCCAAACCGAAGCAAAACCGAAGTCCTCCTTTTTTTCTTTTTCATCTCGACCTCGCGCTGTCTGTATTTCCCTAGACAATAACAGTCGCACGCAAAAAAAATTGAGAACAAGAGAGAAGGAAAAAAAGGAACCTCATAACAAGTAAAACCATGGCTGCCGCTACCAAGCACGCCAAGGTCGAGCTGACCATCCACCGTGCGGAGGGCCTCGTCGCGCTGAACCCCGGCAACAGCTCCAATCCGTACGTCTCCGCCACCGTTGGCGCGCAGACGGCGATCACGCCGGTCCAGAACAAGACCGTCAACCCCGTCTTCGATGCCACCTTCACGTTCGTCGACTGCCCGCTGCCCACCGTGGTGTCGCTGCGTGTGTTCAACAAGCTACCCTTCGCCGACGTCGAGGACCCCCTCGGCACCGCCACACTCACACTCTTTTCTGTGTGCCCCACCACGAAGAAGACAGTGGAGCTGACCCACGGCGGCGACGCCAACCTCGCCCAGCGCGCGGCGACTAATGGGTGCGGTCAGGTGTTCGTGTCGTACTCGGTGTCTGAGATGCCCGTGGAGGAGACCGCAGCCGCCACCGCCACGATGTCCTCGCCTTTCGGGGTGCCCGCGATGCCCACCACCACCAGCAGCCTCCCCGGGTCGCAGGCCGGCAGCCAGATTCGCCTGCAGCCCCCCGTGTTGCCGTCGGCGTCCTCGTCGACGGCGACGCTGCCTTCGCACATGTCGCTGCTGGGGTTTGGCGGCAACAATAGCTCCACACCTCCGTCCCAGCCGCAGCAGCAGCAGCCGCCGCAGCAGCCTCCTCAGCCGATCCCTGTTCCACTCGCGCACAACATGACGGGCGTGCCAGCCCTCCCCGTCCCGCCGTCCTTGAACGCGTCGACGAGCCACCACTCGGGCTCAGGCTCTCCTGCCCTCGGCGGCATCTCCTCCGCTAGCCAGCACGCGCTCGTGCCACCGCCGCTCATCTCCGCCAGCCCGAGCATGACGCCAAACCCGGCTCTGCAGCGCTCGCCCAAGATCAGCAATAACGTGTCCCCCCAGTCCAGCATCCCGGCCAACTCGAACCTGACGCCGCCGTCGCTTGTGCCGGCACAGGTGCCAGCGGTGCTCACCCCGTTTATTGCCAACTCGGCCGCCGCGCCACCCGCGAACGTCCCTGCGCCGCTCCTCACCAAGGCGACCAACGTGCCCGCGTACGTGAGCTACCCCGTGGCGGGTCTCCGTCCTGTGGAGGTGCCCGCTGCCGCTGCTGGCGCGGAGACCACCGCCGTGCCGGTTCCCATCCCGGATACGCTGTACTACGCGAACAACACCAACGCCGCTAATGTGCGTGTCTCCGCGACGCCGGCCACCGCCCCGACGCCGACGCAGCGCCCGTTTGTGCCCCAGGCCGCGTCCGCGATGCCGTTCCTGAAGCAGCCCAACGTGTCCGACACCATCTACGAGGGCACCGCCGCACGCAGCCTCAACGCGCAGCAGCAGCAGCCGTCCATCTCAAGCAGCTTGACCTACGGCGCGACGTCACAGGCCCCCCACCCAACGACGCAGCGTCTGCTTGTCCTGCCGCCCCACATTGAGGGCCAGCCGCAGCCCACGCCGACCTTCAACCACCCGTCCTCAACCCCGCACACGCCACCGAGTGCGTCAGAGCTGCCGACCTCGACCGCCAACCCGCAGTTCACCGCCCCACCACTCTCGCAGTCCGCGTCGCCGCCGTCTGTGCAGCCGATGATGCAGGGCTCCTTCTCGCAGGGCTCGCTGCCTGTCGCCGTCGCACCGCGCACGCAGCCGCTCAGCTCCAGCACCAGCACGAGCCGCACCACGACGCCGTCGATCCACGCCGGCCGCCCGGGTCCCATCTCCGAGTTCCCCTCTGCCGCCCCCGGTGTCACACGCTCCCCGTTCTGCCGCCCCGTCGGCTCTGTGCAGCCGCTGGGAACCGACTCGCCCGGTGTGTGCCGGCCCCGCCGTGACGAGGCCGCCATCCCGCCCATGGCCACCACGAGCCGCGACCTGGCCCGCCGGAAGGAGTCGGGCACGGGCAGCCGCACGCAGAGCGGGACGCGCATTGGTGGCGGCGCGGCCCTGCCGTCTGGCACCTCTGGCGCCGCCTCGGGCGCGGGCGGTGGTGGTGCCGGTGCGGCGATGGAGGCCGCCCACGTCTACGCGGACCCCACGTACCTGTTCGAGAACGCCGCCTCCGGCCGCGATCTCCAGGTGTTCCGCAAGCTTCGGCAGGCCGACCCGCACCTCGCGAACGGCTTCCTGCAGTGCCGCGACTACGCTGGTCGTACGCTGCTGCACATTGCCGCGTGGCACGGCCAGCTTGCGGTGCTGGAGGTGCTGCTGGCACCCACGCCGGCGACGGAGGGTCACCTACCCATGCTCGACCTGCGCGCGGTGGTCGCGCCGAATAGCGGCAACACCATCCTCCACGCCGCGGCCTACGGTGGCCAGGCGGAGGTGGCGCAGTGGCTGCGCTACACGCACCCCACCGCGGGCGCCTTGCTGCTCGACATGCGCAACCAGCGTGGCATGACGGCCGCACAGTGCGCGAAGGAGTCCGGCTTTGACACCGTCGCGCGCCTTCTGCTGCCCAACTGAGGCTCTCTCTTTTTTTCTTTTTTGTCTTGTTTGCGCATGCCTTTTTTTTTTTTGTTTTTTGTTTGTTTTCCCATTTTTTTTTCACCTTCCCGTACCCTCCACTCTCTGTTTCTTCATTTTTTTAATTATTTTGTCACGCGTGCGTCTGTTTTTTTTCTTCCTTCGTTTTCGCTAGTTGACCTCAGCATGAGGTCGAACACCGAAAAAACAAAACAAATAGGAGACTTGAAAGAGAAATAAAAGAAAAATACTTCTTTCTGTGTGAAAACAAAACACAAAAAACCAAAACAACACCTTTCTACACAAACAACGCTGGAAAAAAAACTTCCACAAACTGAACACACCAATGAAATATGCCATTTAGCCAGAAACGGTAAAAATGCAAAGTCACAGAAAAAAGAAAACATCATGACATGCCGCAGGGATCAGAAGACAATCGTCACGAGTTGCTTGCGCTGTACGTGCCCCAGAGCAGGAATCGACTCACTCTCTCTATCAGAAATGACGAGTGACAGACAGTGTGCATGACCATCCACGTGGAAAGAAAAGGGGAAAACCGGATATGGTGCTCTGAACAACACGGGAGTGAAAGTGGGTGAAGACGCACAACACCAAAGAAGGTTAGCATGTGCTGCGCTCATCGCGTCTCTGCTAAGATTCATACTGGAGGGAAAAGAACGAAAAAGACTGGAGGAAGAAGACGCGTTCAATATCAAAAAAAAAAGCGCCTTCAACCTCTTTTTTCTTTTTCTTTTCTCAACCAGATACATACCTGCTGTAACAACGAAAGAGAGGTGAAGAGGAAACTTCTCTCTTCCCCCTTTTACTCGTTGTCTATAGACATGGCCCTTCGTGCACCACTCGTTGGCTTCCCAGTGTTATTTTTAAACTCACTCCACACCATGTTTTTCCCCGCCTTTCCGCGAGATTCGACATGTATCATGTATTGTTTCTGTCTCTTTCGCCTTCCGCCCGCTCGATCCTGCTCTGGTAACACGAAAGTGTGCGTTTGAAAGAAAGCCTGTCGACAAGATTTGGATTCTGACTCGATGAAAGACGCGCCATGAGAGTGAGAAGGTTAGTCTCCCCCTTCCTAAGGTTTTTGTCTGTGCCTGGGATCGTTGTGCTGTTTTCTGTTTCTCTGCATGCATGCAGAAACGGGATACGTACTACCACTCCTCCCATGTGCACACACAGAGGGGAAACTAAGCCACGAGACGCGTTTCTCTCCTTCTCCTCACATTGTGTGTTCTTTGTACCATGTTTGCGAATCCCTTTCCCCGCTTTTATTCGATACAACACCACGACAAGCTCATTCTACCACACACACAGCCATTGTCGCACTCTCGATTACTTTTATCCGCGAACCGCCGTGATATGTTTGTGCAGTCTCTTTGTTTTTCTTCCTTTTACTTCATTTCACTTTTTCGTTTCGCGTGCAACTGAAGCACCTACTCGCTTTTATTTTCAATTTTTTTTCATAGCTTCAAAAACTGTACTACGCGACGTTTCTGCGTAGTTTCTTTTTCCAGCCCTCTCCCCTCCTCCCCCACTTTGTTTTGTCTTTAGCTAGCTTTCGTTTTTCTTGCATGATAACCGCCGTCAAAAGGAACCACTGTCGATGAACATGATCTGAATTCAAACAACGCCAACAAAAAAGAAAGAAGGTACGGTAAACAAAAGCTGAAAAGGAAAAATGAAGAGGAAAGCTAACTGGGAGTCATTGTCTGCCCTGCTGACAGTGATGCGTAAACTTGTGGATGATGCCTGCAATCTGAAGCGTCGACGTGTGGAAGCGAAGCGAGGAAAGGAAGACAACACGCACCATCTTTTTTTTTTGTCTTGCAGGTGTGGTCAAGATGTTATTTTTACGCAAATGCAAATGATGAATTCTGTGATCATGGCAAGAGCACAGACACACAGACACATGCGTGCACACTCACTGAAGCTAGCTTCCCCTTCATAAGGTCCCCCTCTTCTGGAAGTCTAGGCCATTCGCGAACCAGGGCACCGTCTCATTTGGGTCGCCGATCTTCACAAGTGGTGACAGCACCGCAACGTGTGCACGAAGAACACGTGTCATGTGCTGCATTTGCTTTTGTTGACTTTCCCACACTTGCTGCGTGTTTCCTTCTTGTTCTCTTTTTTCGTTTTTTTCCGCAACTTCCTCGCCACATTCCCTATTTGGAGTCCTCAGTTTTCTGTTTTCAACGTCTCACAAAACTCTCTTCTCTTTTGTTTTTGCCTCAGTACGTCCCGTTAGCCAATGCTATCCAATAACGTGGTAGATGTCTAAGAAGACCCCACCCTCGAAACAACAAAAAAAAAAGAAAGTGCCAGCACACTGGCTTCTCTCTATCTTCACTTCCCGTTCCAAAAAGGAACGTGGTTGTGAAAAAGAGAGATAGGTCCGTGGCGCACCTTTTCGTGGTGTGGGAGGGACATGAGAGAAACGAGAGGAGATGCTGGAGTTGATAAACAGAAAACTGGGCGACAACAACAACAAAAAGAAAGCATCACACAAGGTTACTCGCTTCCCTGTTTTCTTTCTTCCTTCACGTTTTCCTATCAGTTGGTTTTTGTTTTGACGTTCGTACCTCCACTTTTGGAGACCCACGTACTTTCTTTTTTTCTCCCGCTGTTTGAGAGTTTTATTCGCACAGTACTTTCTCTTTTTCTTAAATCCTTTTTCTTTTTCCCTCCTTTTTGCTCCTTTCACATTCCATGTCAGCGGCACTTGTTAATCAAGTGCAAGTTATACGTCACTTCTTTTCTTCTTCATTTTACGCAGGAGAGCGCGTAGCTCGTTCGGGAATTCAAGTAACAATCACGAAAACAAACGACAACAACAACAACAACAGGGACAAACCAAGACAACGCGCACAAATCCAGCAGAGAACGAGAGTGCGTGGCCCGTCTCTTTTCCTCTTACTCACCCTCTCTCTCTCTATGCTAATAACGGCGCAGCCACGTCATCGGCGTTGTCGTGCGCAGTGAGCTCAACAGAGGTTGTCCAACAGTTGCTTCAATGTGCAAACTGCTTCACATCAAAAACGGAACGCATAACGGCAGTTACGTCGCCAAATCTGAACTCCCACACTCTTTCACACACTCACATTCCCTCTTTTATTTTCATCTCTTTTTTTTTTTTTGTGTTTTGTCTCGAAAAGGAAACAAAAAATCCGAAAAAGAAAGTACGCTGTGATAAACTAAACACATAAAGTAACACACACACAGAGTTATACAAAAATCGCGTCGCCTTTTTGCAGAGAACCAACAGGCACGCGGACAAATTCGTTGACAGTGGTTGAGGTGGAGTCCACTCGGTGCCGTGCCGTGTTTCACTGACCCGCCCCACTTTTCTTTTTTTGTTTCTCAGGCTTTTCTCTCCTTCTCTCCTTCTCTCGTCTCGTGGTCAGCACTTGTGAGTACTGGACATATGCTGGACGGCGACGACTACTTCTACAGTCGTGAGGAGAGCACTGGCAGCACACACACCGCTGCCTCGAGTACGACAGGTCGACGTGGCCGTGGCGGTGGCCGGGGACGCGGTCGTGGTGGTCGCAGTCGCGGGCGGGGAGCCGGCACCTCGAGCCTGGACGCCACCCCCACCGATGCGCGTGAATCCCAAGAGGTGTCGCCACCGCGAAGAGGGCGTGGCGGGAGCCGAGGACGTGGTGGCGGTCGTGGGCGTGCCGCCTCGTCCTCGGCCTCAGCGGGTGTGTCGCTCAGCCGCGCGAGCACGCCACTCTCGCTGCCCGTGCCGCCCGCGGATGGGATGCCCGTGAAGCGCAAGCGTGGCCGGCCACCGAAGAATCCC
Organism: Wallacemonas sp. MBr04; assembly: GCA_030849635.1. Classification (NCBI taxonomy): domain Eukaryota; phylum Euglenozoa; class Kinetoplastea; order Trypanosomatida; family Trypanosomatidae; genus Wallacemonas; species Wallacemonas sp. MBr04. The sequence goes on from JASANR010001558.1 coordinate 146,911, forward strand.
CCGTCGTTGCCCGCGAGTGCCACGGGCTCACCGATGGCCGCGGTGCCGTTCCCGTCCGCCACACGACGGCGCCTCGCCGCGACGTCATCGAGCGCAACGCGTGGGACGCCGGGACGGTCCGCCTCGGCTTCCGCTGACGCGCGTGTGGCAAACACGGGCGCCACGCTCGGGGCCGGGGTTGGAGCTGATGGGTCGCTGGAGGCGCTTCAGCCGCCGCCGGTGCACGACTCACCTGCGACGCCGACACTCGCGACACTGCGCACTGGGAGCGCCGCACCGCGTGAGGCGAGTGTGATCAGCTCTGGCTCCTCGCTCACCACCGGGCCGGCCTCCGTCTCGAACACACAGGGCGGTCGCATCTCACCTGCGCCCAACGTGGCCGCCGCCGTAGCCGCCGCTGATGAAGTGCATCACAGTAGCGGCACACGCCTGCGCCGGAGGCTGGAGGGCCTCGACGACGAGAGCTCCTCGCTGCATTCGCGCAGAACACCTACAGACACGCCGAGCGGAGGCGGACATGGCGTCAAGCTGAGCACGCACGCCGCGCTGAACTCCGCACGCGCGGCAGCCTCGGCACGGCAGGAGACGCATGACCTGCTGCGTCAAGCGCAAGTGCAGCGGGAGGAGCGGCTGGCACGACTGCGCGATCGGCTCCAATGGGATGTGAAACGATTTCGCACCAGCGATGGCGAACAAGAGACGGACCGCCACTCTCCGGCCTTGTCGGCACTGTCGCGCTTCGAGACGCAACTGTACGAGAGCGAGGGGTGCTACACACTGCGCTACAGCAGCACGCAGACTGCAGGCACGTACAGTACGACGACGACGGCTTCTTCGTCTGTCACGGCTGGGGCGGTGGCAGACGGCACGAGACCAGTGGCATCGCGTGAGGATGCATGCGTGGTCGTTCCCCTTGCACACGGCACTGACGGTGGCGGTGGTGGTGGTGGTGTGCGACCTCGTCTCGCACCGCTGTTGTGCCCGCTGAACAGGCAGACATCATGGCCCACACACGATGACAACAAGGCGCGCGCACGGGACCAGGACGCATACGTTGGCGCACTCCTGCAACGCGCCGGCGTCGTGGACCACACCGGCACGCTCCTCGACGACCATGCCGGTCTGGCAGCGCCGTCTGTGGGTGCGAACGCGGCCACGTGGAGTCTTGAGCGGCTCGTCCAAGAAGCGGCCTCGCACGTTTCTTCCACCACGTCGTCGTACCTGATGACGGGCTGGGAACGGTACGTACTCGAGGCGACGCAGCCGCACAGCCGCAGCAGCAGCAGCGGTGGTGGTGGTTCTGCTGAGGTGAGTGGGACGCTGGCGAATGGGACGCTGGCGAATGGGACGCCTCTCGCGGGCGCGTTCACCGTCAGCCCGCTGCTCATGGACAGCCTCGCGTGCCACGCGCAGCCACACCTCTGTCTGTACGGGCCACACTTGCCGCGATCGGGCAGCTTCAGCGCCGCCGCACGTTGTTGGCGTGCGCAGCGCCAGGCAACGTCTCGTGCCGGCAGTCGTGCGGTGAAGCTGGAGCGCACCCACGGCGAGGAGGCGAACGAACACACACGCGGCGATACGAGTGATGTGTCGCTTGAGCAGCGACAACACACTCCCTGGTCGTCATCACAGTTTGTCCGCCACGCGGAGCAGCACGTTGTCTTGCCGATTATTGTCGGCAGCTACGCGCAGCTCGTGGATGCGAACAGCCGTGATAAAAGCCATATCTGGACTGTCTACGTGCGTGGTCTGTTCGATGGCCATCCAGGCACTGTTGCAGCCGCTACTGAGTCGCGCGGGCGTGGCGACGTCACGAACGTGGACGATGACGTGGACGACACCGCGGCGAGTGGCCAGCACGGCACGAGCAATCCCAGCAGCCACAGCCACCGCAATGATCTGGAAGAGAACTACCTCACCCAGTTCATCGACCACGTGACATTTGTGCTTGACAAGAGCTTTACGCCGTGCGTGCGAACGGTCTACCAGCCTCCGTATGAAGTGACCGAGCATGGCTGGGGTGAGTTTGTCGTCTCCATTCACGTTCACCTGCGCTATCAGGGCTACCTCCAGACCGCGGCCGCACGTGAACTGCGCCATGAGATGCGCCACTTCGCTTTCTCCAGCCACGGCCGTGCGGTGCTGCAGCGGTCCACGCCCATGACCAGTGGCCGCGCCTTGTTTGATCCCGTCACGAACAGCCAAACGCTTCTGGGCAGTGCGACATCAACAACGGCAACAACGTCAGCCACCACCGATGGCACGGACCCGAATGCGAGCAGCACGCCGGGTTCATTGGCCACGCCAGGCGACGTGCGGCCGGCCACACCGACCTCACCCACAGCGCCACTCAACGGCGGTGAATCGGCCTCCTCCACCGCGACCGGCGTCGGTGGCGCCAGCGGTGGCGGCAACCAGCGGGGCACCGTCGCCTCCGCCCACACCGACACCCGCAGCCAGAGCTTTGCGCAGCAGCTCCTCGATGTCAACCACACCAGCGGCATCCGCCCCCTCGTCTATCGCGGTCCGCTGCTCCCGCCCCATCTCCAGTCCTGCGACAGTGACGCAAGCGGCAGCGACGACGACGCCCCAGAAAAGCTGCCTCAGCCGCCGCCCCCAGCCGAGGCGGACGAGGAGGCCATGCCCATCGTCAAGATCGAAAAGGACAGCAGCACCGGTGGCGAGTCCAAGGCTGGCGTTGGCCACGGCCGGCGACGCCGTGGCGGTGGCGGTGCGTGGCTGTCCGAGATGTGCCACAGCGGTGCCCACGCGGCCGGCGACAGCCTCACTCTGGACGACGACGACGAGACCGGCTTGCTGCTGCATCGCGGCGCCTCCAGCGCAACGCTCAACGCCGATGAGGAGGGCGATGAGGTGGGCTCGGAGACGTTCCCCGCCTCACCACAGACGGCAGCCATGGGCAGCGGTGGGAGTGAGGAGGCGACGCTGAGTGGGGCGATGAACGTGACGACGACGACGACGGGACGACCAACCAGTGGGGCCGCACCCCCGCCACCACGCCGCGGTCCGGGTCGACCGGCCCCATCCGAAGCCGCGCGTCGCACGCGGATGCGCAAGGCGGTGGCCTACGCTGTGGCCCGCGCCGATGCCGCGCGTCAACTCGAGGGCAGTGTGAAGGACACCAACGTGGTGATCCTCACACACGCGCTGCGCTTCTCGCACCGCACGACACTGCCGGCCGGGATTCCACCGACCGGTGACTTTCGTACAGACGGCGCACGTCGTGAGCAGTACGCGGGCTACGTGCTCGTGCCAGAGCCGGTCGTGACCGAGCAGTACGATGAGATTGTCATTCCACTCATTCACACCGACACGTCCTGCAGCCACCACACCGTTAACGAGGAGGACGAGGGTGAGACCTGCTGGTACGCCACGTCGAACGCAGCGGATCAGCATCTCCTGCTCGCGGCGAGTGCGCTGGAGACCAGCTGTCGTCGGGTGCTGCACCACTACTTGCGTGACCGTGGCCTTGCACGAGAGCAACAGCGCGCCGCGTCCGCGTCCGCAGCCGGTTCAGCCGCTGCCGTCGGACCGGCGAACCACTGGTCAGGCGTCCACAAGAAGACGGGCGGCTACGGTGGTGGTCGGGGCGGGACTGCCACTGGTGCGGCTGGTGGGACAAGCCACTCGGATTCGCCTCCGTGCCGCGGGGGCCCTGTGGCTGCGCCGGCCTCGCTGGCCCGGGCCGTTGCCCAACTCGGCGAGCACGCCGGGGCCGTGTCGTGCTGGTCGTTCATCACCGCCGACGGCGACGCCGCGACGCGTGACGCGCTTCTGACGGGCTCCTACCTGACCAGTGTTGCCGCCACCGCGCGTGCGGATGGCTGGCTTGGACACAGTCTCGCGGCGAATCACGCTTATTGGTTCGCCTCTGAAGGTGAGGAAAACAACGACAGCAACAGCGTCAAGAGGGAGTCCGTGGCATGCCCGGTGGCCGCCGTGATTACCGTTGGGGAGACCCCCACCCAGGACGCCACACACGCCGCCGCCTATCGCACCGGTGCCAAGGCCCCCTTGCCGTACCTGCTCACGTCACTCGAGTTCGACCTGCTGAGTCTCCTCCTGCTGATGCCTGTGATGTCGCCTGGCTGGGACGCGGACGCCGCGCTGGAGCAGTGCGCCGGTGCGCAGGGCAGCACCACCGCCCTCTCGCTGCTCACGTCCACGATCCTGTCGCAGCTCGTTTGTGTGGCCAGCGTCGGAGCGAGTGGCGGCGGAGTCGGGGCCGGCGCATCGTCAAGCACCTCGTCCACCTCGACGTCGCGGACTGTCACAACGCCGACCGCACCAGTGGCGCGATGCCAGTCGCTTCTTCTCGGCACCAACCACAGCGCACGCGAGGTGGGGGATGTCGCTGCAGCCGTGCGCCCGTCCGCGGCACCACTTCCTGACATCAAAGCCACCCTGCACACGCCGGATGCGACCCCTCGATCGGAGCCAGGGCTGCTGTGTCACCCGCGCTGGCGACCGTCCGAGATGCCGCCCGTGTCGGCGTTGGCCGCGATCACGTCGGCGCCACCCATCGCGAGCCATCACCCCAACGCCACCACAGGCCTGACGGGAGCCGCAGCGACGGCCGCACGTCACGGTGCGAACACGGCTGGTGGTGCGGCCGTCTTCACGAGCGGACAGCTGTGCGGTTTGTTCGGCGCGCACAAGGACGTGCAGCGACTGCAAGCGCACCGCGACGCACTGCTGCGTGCGATTGATGAGATGCGGCTGGAGATGGCGCAGCGACAAGCCATCGAGGTGTTTAAGCGTTTGTGAGGTACTTTTCAACTCCGATTTGCAATGAAAATACAACAACAACAGCAACAACCAAACACACACACACAAAAAAAAAGTGTGAAACCGTGAGAAAACAGCGCAAAACAAACAACCACGGCGACAAGTGCTGAAACCGCTTCTCATCGTATGAAAAACGGGAATCGGCAGCCCAATGACCTCATCCATAGCGCACAACACACGACACACACACGCAGGGTCGGAGAGACAGCGATGGGGCTGTGGCACGGCTAGGCATGGTGCGCCTGAACACGACCACAGACACCCTTGCTCACGCAAGCAAACAAGAACTCAAGAAAATGAAACCATTCATCATGATGCCAACCACAAACACCTCTTTCCCCCGACCTATTCTCTCTCTCTCTCGTCATTCACCAAAAAGAAAATCACTCACTCATCTTACAAACTTACTCAAACCAATAACGACAACGAAAACCGTTGATACTTAGCGATACAGCCGACTTACTTTTCCCCCAACTTGCAGAGAACCCTTCACAATGCCGACCCTCAAGGACATCATGGCCGCTCGCAAGAGCCTCGAGGGCTACACGTACGAAACACCTCTGCTGAATAGCAACGCGCTGCGCTCCAAGACGCACCACCAGCGCGTCCTCCTCAAGTGCGAGAACCTGCAGCGCACGGGCAGCTACCACCTCCGTGGCATGATGTACAAGGTCATTCGCACCAAGGAAAGCGATCTCGCAATCAACAACTTCATCACACACAGCACGGCCAACGCGGGCTCGGCGCTGTCGTGCGCGGCGGAGTGCTTCCAGTCGACTGGCCACGTCATTGTGCCGGAAGGAACGATTGATCTCATCACGCGCAGCATTCACCACTACGGCGGCAAGTTCTACTACTGCGAGCCAAGCTACGAGAGCCGAATGGCCCTCACCGATAAGCTCATGAAGGAGTTGAATAAGAAGAACAACCAGGCCATCTTTGTGCACCCGTACGACGATGAGGACATCATCACCGGCTACGGCACCTGCGGTGTGGAGCTGATGCTGCAGGCGGACTGCAACATTGACTGTGTGGTCGCGCCTGTCGGCGGCGGTGCGCTCGTCTCTGGTATCGCGCTTGCGGTGAAGGGCATGCGCCCCAACGTTGCTGTCTTTGCGGCGGAGCCCGCTGTGGTGGATGACGTGTATCAGTCCTTCAAGAAGGGCGAACTGGTCGTCAGCCATCGTGTGAAGGAGGGTGACAATCCGTATCTGACGCGTTCCATCGCGCGTGGCCTGCAGTCTCCGCTCACGCCGCGCACCTTCCAGTACTTGCAGCACAACCTGAACGGCGTGATTCGCGTCTCGGAGGAAGAGATCCGCTACGCCTTCCGCTACGTCTACGAGCGCTGCAAGCTTGTCATTGACACGAATGCGGCTGTGGCGGTGGCGGCCGTGCTGCAGTGCCCCGAGGAGCTCCGTCAGTATCGCAACGTCGCCATTGTACTGTCCGGTGGTAATGTTGACCTCAACGAGGTCCCCAACATTGCTGTTGCAAAGCTGTAAAAACAGAAACAACAACACCAAAAAAAGATAATAGCAACAAACAGCAAACAGCACCACCAAACACCGCCGCCACACTAGTCACGATCGTGAGGATCGGAAAGAAAGAAGTGGACACACAAAAAATGAGATTTGGCAACCCAGCTCATCGTCCGTTTCTTTCATCCACCTTGTATCTTCTCTCTCTATCTCTTTTTATTGAATTTTCTTGTTGCGTTCTCTTGATCTACTGTTTTGTTCCTTTTCTCTTTTCCATTCTCTCTCTCTATCCTACTTTTTCTGTTCACATTCCTCACAAGCTGTGTCCATCGTGGAGGTTCATGTACAACGTGTATCTTGGGCATGCCAACACGGGCAATCACAGCATCAACATACCCACAAAAGGAACGCATGGAAGAGAAAGAGAGAGAGAGGGAGAGATATGTGGAAAAGTAACAACAACATCCCCTCCAAAAAAGGAAAGGAAAAGACTGTATACCGCTCGAGAACACCTGAAGAAACACAACACATATCGAGCGAACTAAAAGAAGAAAACGCATTAGAAGGAATCAGTGTTGTTTTGTTCTCGTTTTACACGCGTGCGTGCACGCATCAAAAGACTTCTTGTTCTTCCCCTTTTCTCCATTTTGCCATGTGCGTTTCCCCCTCTTTTTACTATTATCGACGATGAGACGATGAAAAAAACACACACAGTCGCTTGCGCAGTAGGTAATGCACCACACTTGTTCGAGATGTGCGCATTGTTCACGTGTTTTTTTTTCTCTCTTCTCTTGTTTTCCTTCTGTTTTCTGTTTGTATTGTTTGCTCCCTTTTTCTCCTTCATGTTTTTGGGATAGTTTACGTTGGCCAATCATTGGGTGCGCAATTTTGCCCAACATGAGACAATCGACAATCAATCAAAGAAGAAAAGAAGAAACAGATACGTGGAATATGCCAGCACTCCTCTACTGAGTTACATACATGAGGGTTAATAGTTCAGCAAAAAGCCGATGCTGTTGACAAAGAACGCTGTGAAGCCCTCCTATTCATCTTCCCCTTTCATCGACGTTCACACAAAAAAGAATGGGGAACAGGGGCAGATCTGTTGTGTGCACGAGTGCCTTGACGTTCATCAATCGTGAACAACAATCGCGATATCACCTTCTGTCTCTCAGCATCATTCCCCTCTTCCTTCTTGTTTCTTCACCGTCCTTGATCAGAAGGCGTTCTCAAAGCTGCCAGCGCTAACCATAAACAACCCCCCTGCCTATTCTCACGCGACATAGAGTGTTGCGCTCCGTCCCTCTTTCTCTCTTTTTCTCTCTCATCAACATACACATACAGACAGCAACGGCGTCTCCAAGCGATAACATGTCTGGCAACCGCAAGTTCTGGTCCGCTCTTGGCGATTCGGAGAATCAGACGGACGTTGCTCAGACGCTACCGGGCACTCTGCTGACCGCCCTGCCACGTGCGACTGTGTCGCAACACCACAGCCCATCCGAGACGTTGGCGCCGTCCGCTTCCACGGCCATCCACACAAGATCACCACCACAAGATGTGAGTGATGCCATGTTTCTCCGGCGTTGGCAGCCACACACGCCATGGACAGGCGACTCGGTTGCAAGTGCGCCTACCACGGCACCGGCACCGCAGGCGTCTCCTTCGACAGCCACACCACCGCGTGCACTGCCCCCAACGCCGCGTTACGGTGACACCTCTTCTGCCTCTTATTCGTCCGCCACGCCCTACTCAGCAGAGTATTCCTATTCGTACACTTATTCATCGTACTCGGGCCACGACAACCAGACCGATGATGACAGGGAGGACGGAGAAGAGAGGGTGCGCAGCCGCACCACGTCGACGTCCGTGACGTCGTCGTCGCCGCGTTCAACGCCGCCACACAACCATGATCACATGAACCAGGACGTGCGTCAAGAGCCGTCCACACTCCACGCCAAACCTTTGATGACATTCACGTCACCACTCCCTGTGACAGCCAACGCAACGGTTGAGATGGCGATCGCCCCACCACGGGCGTCCTCCTCGGGTGAGCACATCGCTGCTGCCACCGTGTCAATCACTGAGGCAGCGACCGTCGCGGCGGTGAACGGCTTTCCCGTGTCGCGTGTGTCTGGCATCCAGATTCTCCGCTGCCACCGCCCCGCCCGCGCCACGCCTAGTCCTGAGTCTACTTTGCCGTCACCACCTGAAGCAACGCACGCTTTGCGGTCTGAGCAGCGTGGCAGCGGCGTTGTACAGCGCAGACGCCATACATCAGGCGAGGAAGAGGAGGAAGAAGTGGCCAAGATAGTGATGCCTGCAGAAAATGGATTTGCGGTGCCAACACGCGCCGATGCGGAGGCAACGCGTGTGTCTAGTGCGGCGTGCCTTGGGCAGCTACCGTCGTCGTCCTCAGCCACCGCACCGCGTCGTGCGAATCAGCCCACACATACTACCACCACGTTCGTCTCCCCTGGGAGCAATGCCAATCCCGTTGGACCACCGCCATCACGAAGCGGACTTGTGGCGCCGTCGTACTCGTCTTCCTCCTCGTCTTCCTCCTCGTCGCCATCACCGTCGCGGTCTCGCGTAGACCGGTATGCCGGTGAGGATCCACTCGCCTATCAGCCTCCGCGTGTACCGCTTCGCTCTCAAATGGCAGTGGGGATCGGATCGACGCCAAGCCACGACGTGCATGCGGAGACCAACACCGCGTCTTCGTCTGCTGACGGGGCGTGCACGTGCTGCTCCGCGTGCGCATCGCACCGCCGTGACGGAAGCTGCTGTGAGGGCTGCGATGACGACTGCTCCTGCCGTCTCCATCATCATTCCAGCGCCGATGATGGGGCGAGTCGTCGCACGTCCCTGTCCGAGTTCGCTCTCGTGTCTCATGAAGCACACCGCAAACAGCAGGCCATTGACCCCTTCTCAAAGCTCGGGCCCGCTGCACCCGCGTTGCTCCGTCTGGGTCAGCCGCGGCAGATCGCGGAGACCGGCACGCTCTCTGTGCCAGGCCCGAGCGCACCACCGCCGTTCCCCACAAGAATGATGGGTCCCTCTGACGATGAAGAAAGCCATCTGAGCGACGACGGCGCAGAGACACCGCGAGAGCCATCGGTGAGGGGTGCAGTGACTGTTTCGGTCGCGACGCAGGTCGATGAATCCTCTCTTACACCGGTGGTGACCGCCGCCTCTTCGTCCTCCGCAACGGCGCCAGACGCGGAGGCGTGGAAACGGCTTGTCGAATCGCAGACCACCACGCTGCAGGCCCAGTGGCAGGCGTGGGCGGCGGAGCTCACCCAACAGCAGCACGACACCGCACAACGCCAGGCCGAGGCCGAGGCACAACGTCGACAGCAGCAAGAGGAACAAGACCGGCACAAGCACCCAGAGACGACTGAGAGTGGCTGCTCTCCACACGTGTCACCAGACACGGCGGCCTTGGCCTTTGTCGAGGCCGCGGCGCGTGATGAGAGTGCCCAAGCGCTGCACGCACTCCTGGCAAATCTCTACCACAGCACACCCGAAGCACGCGATGCGGAGACCTACAGACAGTCCGAGCTCGCGGCCTCAGAGGAGCGCACGAGACAGACAGCGGAGCAGCTGGCCACCGTCCTCGCGGAACGCCAGAACCTGTTCACGGAGCTGCTGGTGTCACTCGAGGTGTCCGAGGCAGAACAGCGCCTGCTGCTCCTCGGTCTCGAGGCCGACACACGTCAAGTGGTGGTGGCGCCGGCCTGGACGTCCGTGTGTGACGCGTACACCAAGCACGAACAAGCACTGGAAGCCGCACGACACACATTTACGCAGCGGCTGCTCAGTGACATGCTGCGCCAGCAACTTCAGCATGACGTCTTGGATGCGGAGCGACACGCGCGTCAGGTGATCGAGATGGCGGAACAGGCGGCGCGTTTCGGCACGATTGCACCAGACTGTTATGCGCAACACCATGCACGTGCGCTGGAGGAGGCGACGCACTCGGCCGCCACACTCGCAGATCAGGTGTCCCAGTTGGAGCGTCAGAAGGCGCTTCTCGAACAGCAGTGTGTGCTTCTGCAGCGGCAGGATGCGGAGCGCCGCGTGGCTCTCGCGGAGGCGCTGCGTCAGCCCACCATCACACTCGCATCGCACGGCACGAGCGCGAATCGGAGTGGTGCCTCCGTCACGGGGAGCCTGCGCATGCGCAACGGCGATGGGGACGACCATGGTGGCAATGATGTTGATGATGATGATTTGCCAGTCCACCGACGTTTCGCGCGTGCCCATCAAGAGGCGCTCAAGGCTGTGCGTGCTCAATCTCGCAGGGTATAGCCAGAGCGAACGTGGAAACAACAGGCCTTGCCCTGCTTTTTGTTTCTCTTCACCCGCGTGTGTCACTGTTCACCTGTCCACACGCCATAGAGTCACACCATAGAACTTCATCCCATAGAGCAACCCAGTGTTTTCCCCTCTTTTTTTTTGGTTTGGGCTTGCCATTCAGACGAACAACAATTCGAAACAACAACAACAACACCATCAACCACCACCGGGGATCTGTATCTGCAGACAGACAAGCAACCACACAAACGCACAGGTTTAGACACACCCGTTTCGGCCACGGCAGTCTGTTCCCCTTAACCTTGTCCGACCCCAAAGAATAGGGACTCACAAACAAATCTAGATGGCGTCCACATCTTACCGAGTTTCTCCCCCCCCCTCACAACCATCTCTCCCTCTCCCTTGCTCTCCATAGAAGGACGCTATGCCGCCCAAACGTCGGACAGCCTCGCGTGGTCGTGGCCGCAGTCGTGGAGGCAGCCGTGCCCCGCGTCGATCGCCGTCACCGGTGCAGCCCACCGTGAACAGCCAGGACGCGCTTCCGTCAACGATTCTGCCCGCTGATGACGCGAATCTCCCCTCCTTCCGTGCCTCACTCCATGACGCGCAGCGTGCAAAGCCGTCCACTGCCGACACGCGCAACCGACAGACGCGCACCAGTAATAATAACAACAATAACAATATTAATAAAGAGGGTGCGTATGGGGATGCTGATCTCGCACAGGCCGCGGAGGCGATGCACACGCGCCTGTCCAGCGGCCCCGCACGCCGTACGGTTTCCATCCACGACGTTGACCCCTGGCTGCGCTTTAACGTGTACGTGCGTCGGGGCTACCGGCCATCGCGTCTCAGCGTACGCGAGGCGTTCCTTTCGATCTTTCTCTACTTTCACAACGAAACAGTCAACATCTTCTCGCACTTGCTGCCGTGCCTGCTTATGCTGTACTGGACCCTCAACCCGCCCGTGACGCCGTTCTTTTGGACGCTCGAGCAGCAACTGGGGCGGCAGGAGGCGCTGGCTGGCCGCACAGGAAAAGGCCAGGTGGACAGCACGAGTGGCACAGCTGCGAGTGCGCAATCGACGGCCGCGTCGTCACTCGCGTCACGCTGGTCCCGCGCGGATGTCTGGGGCGACAAGGCCAGCGCCACGGCATCCACAGGTGCGGCTCCTGGCTATCGCCCTCCATCTGCCGGCGGTCCACTCTCGTGGTTCTTGCGCAACCCCATCGATGAAACCGTCGGCCGTGCGACCACGCCACTGCTTTTCCCACCGTCTTCCTCCGGCGCTGGCGTTGGCAGCGATGGCACGGGTGCGGCGCTGTCTAACCGCTACCTGCAGAGCGACCCTCGCCCGATACTCGCGCTTCTCTGCGCCGCGTTCACAATGACCTTCTTCTTGTCGGCCGTCTACCACGCGTTTATGCCGTGTCCTCACACGGAGCGTGGTTATCGGCAGCTCCTCCAGTGTGACGTCGCCGGCGTGCTCTTCACAATCGCGGGAAGCGTCTACGTCTACTTTGAGCGCGGCAACCCGTGTGCGTCGCCGTCGCTTCAACGGTCTCTCGGGATCCTGATGTGGGTGTCATCCATCGCGACCGTGTACGCGCTGCTGATCGCGCCGGTGCAGGCTGAGCTGTGGGAGACGCTGCTGGGTCTGGTGCGGGCAGTGCAGTACACGATCGCCGAGCTCGTCTGTGCGTTTGTCGAGGTCCTGCGCGGAGGCCGGCCTCTTGAGGCGCCGCACCCGCAGAGTGCGAACGTGCTGTGGCACTGGCTGTGGAAGGGACACTGTCGCTTTCGGCGGTGGCGACGGGACGGGCGCTTCCACGTGCTGATGCATGACCTGGACAACGAGGACGCCGCTGATGAGGGGAATCATAGTCACCATCACCACCAGAACAGCAATACGCGTGAGCGCCATGAGCGCTCTCCTCCGCCGTCGCGTCCACCCGTTTCGGCCTTTCAACGCGCTTTGATGGTCCTCTGCCACTGCATTCTGCACTTTGTGTGCTTTGTGCTGATCGTGGCACCGAAGCGACGCGCCTACGGCTTCACCGAGGCGGTCTACTACCACGGCATGTCCTACGCCTGGCTTATCTGCGGTGGTGCGATCAACGCGCTGAGGCTGCCGGAGCGATGGGTCACTCAGCTCCGCGCCCGCGCCCACGCACAGCAGGCCGCTCAGGCTGAGAAGGATGCCCAAGAGCTGTGCATGCGTCGCCTAGCAGCGGAGCGCGATGGCCGTAATGGTCGTGGTGGTGAGGACAGCGAGTTGCAGTCGACCGTGCTGGTTCGCCTCGCGCAGGGCATCAGACGCCGTCTCAAGCGCTTCTCGCTGTGCCACTTTATCACACACTACGTCATTTCCAACCGCGATCTCGACTACTGCGGCAACAGCCACAACATCTGGCATATGTGCACTGTGATGAGCGCGCTGTGCATGGTGGCTGGCGCGTACTACGACTGCGTCGAGTACGAGCTCATCCGCTGCGCTGGATAAGTCGGTCTCTTGTTGGTAGAGGTAGTGGTGGAGAGGGCGATAGCACATTCGTCATCCTTGACAGAATACGGGAGCTCTACTTAAGCACAGAAAAAATACAAAACACAGCGTCACCATCATTCGGAGAAGCACAAAACAACAAAACGGTTCTCTCATCGTACAGTACGCGGTAGCTTTTCTTCTTGCCTTCACGGCTGACTTGCGTGGTCTCAGCGATCCCCTTGCGTGATTCCTCACGGCACTCGTTTCGTACTCCCAACGTCCCCCGCCTTTTTGCTCCTCTTTTCATGTCCTCAGTACAGCAAAGAAAAAGAAAAACGTACACGAAATTGACGCCTGTCGTCCAATCGTGGTTTACCAGCATAGCTATATATTGTTTTCACAGCTCGCAATCACGCATCATAGACTACACTAGACACACACCCAAATACACTGACAAGCATGTCCGTTACTGCAGAGAGACTTGACGATGCACGAGCCGTGTTTCGGCACAATCCTCCTCAACCGTCTTCGGCATCCAGTAGACCGCTTTCATATACCACCACTCGACTCGCGCAGCGACCGGTCAACGAAAGCCTTTGCACGTCCGTGGATGACAAGATGCATTCCCGCACGAGCACCTACACGGACGGGCTCCGCCTGCACAGTCCACTGCGAAGAGGCAGCTCCACCACCAACACAACCACTCGACCACTGACCACAGCCGGAAGCTCCCTGACAGCCCCAGGTCCAGGCAGCTCTTCGACGATTGTGCACTCAAACATCGTCGACAATCTGTCCAGTATCCTTGCCTTGCACCCGTCCGCCGCGCAGTCCCGCTTGACCTTTCTCGACGATGGATCTGGTGTGATTGGTGACTCGCAGTACCACGAAAGCCGTCTCGATCCGCCGCTGCATCGTGCGCTGCAACTCTCGACCACGGCCAGCTTTCACGCGGATCCCAGCTCACTTCCCACGACCACCATCATGCCAGCGATGAACGCCACACTGGATGATCAAAACAAGGCTGCCAGATCGACGACCACGACGACGGCACTCAACGATATCGGTGCACTTGCACCGATCGCATCTGGTCCACAGTCCAAAGAAAGGGCGAAGGCAGCGGCAGAGGCGTTCGACTTGCTGCGCGCATTCCAGCACCACCGCGATCAGCCACCGCCACGTCACCATGATCGTCCCCACCCACAGCAGCAGCTGACGCCATCAACATGTGACGGTGCCACGGTCGCAGCGGCTGCGGAGGACGCGAACCGCGCTGCCACCGCCTTTCAAGCATCCCGCCAGCGAGCCCAGCAGGCGCTGTACTACAACGCCACGGCGCGTCAAGCGTCACAACTCACGAACCTGGATCTCGCGCGGCAGGTCTACATCGCGCTTATGCGTGGCGATGGTGGCAGCCGTTCAACGGAAAAGGACGGTAACAGGGACAGCGGCCCTCTCACACCCGGTAGCACACCGCCCGCGACCGCGCCGTCGCTGACGACGTTTCAGAGCATTCTGCGCCCCTCATCCGCTTTTGGCACGCCCGGGTCTCAGCCTTCACCGGTGCGCTCTGGCACATCGACTGGCCGGACGCGCAGGGCATCCATCAACATTCCCAGCTCTGACCTGCCGCACGGCGACGAGCACGACGAGTTCAGCACCGATGAGCCGGAGCTGCGGCGTCACGGCAGCAACTTCACGCTGCCCTTTGTCGCGAGTCGCCTCGTACACGGCCGCCGCTCCCGCGGTGACGACGACGACGAGGACGACGGCGAAGATGGTGATCAGGACGCGGACGGCGACGACACAGAAAGCAGCTGCCGACGCGATGCCGACTTCCAGCGTGAGCGGTGGTCCGTCTCCACCACGCACACGCACCTCATGCATAACGACACCGTCGGTGGTGGGGATGGTGGGGACAGGGGAGACGACGACGAGCACGAGAGCAGTTTCCTGCTGTCTGCCCATGTGCCGTCCGGCGCGGGCCGCCAGCTTCTGACACCCAGCAGCTACGGCTCAGAAGCGGCAAACCCGCCTGTTGTGTCACGGGCAGCTCTCCTCGCGGCCAGTCGCGATGCGTCACGCGCGGCGGAGTTGCTCTCCACGGTGCGTCTGCTCCGCCGGCAGACGGAGGACATGACGCTGCACCTGCTCCACGCGTGTGGTGAGATGGGCTGCTGGGACGGGAACCACACAGCTCGCAACGGCAGCGCAGCAAAGCCCGTCTCGCTGTTTCGCGACCTGTTCATGTGTCCCTCAGCAGTAGCAGCAGACAACGAGGCGACACCACCAAAGACCGCACCGCACCAACCTGCTTCTCGTACGCCAGTCAACAGGGCAAACGAAGGCGGTGCGTATGACCCGGTCGGCGAGGAGGCCGCTCGTCGTGCGATCCTGCGCCGTCTTGAGGCACGCGCAGCACCACACACGCAGGACGCCGCTGGTACGGCCCACGCTGCCTTCACGGAGCTCTACAGGACGCCCTTCACACGGCACGTGCCGGCCCCGCCGTCGACGTCCGTGCTGTTGGAGATGTATCAGCGCTACCAGACCCTGCTGCGCCAGGCAAGCGTCGTCACCGCAACAGATGCTGCCGCTGCTGCTGTTGGCAAGGAGCCAGACACGACGGTGGCGGCTGATTCTGAGAAACAACGCACACGGACGCCAAAGACTGGCGGAGAGGACCACTTCTCGCAGTTAGCGCGACAGCTCGCGCGAGTGCGGAAGGACCGCCTGGAGGAAGGGGCACGCGTTCGGGCGCTGCTCAACGTGCCATCGCGGAGGTCAGCCTCCTCCTTGGCGTCATCACCATCGGAGCCACCACCGCTATTATCTTCCGCGAAGGTCAAAGAGAACCGTGTCGAAACGTCACCACGTGGCGTCAGAGACACACCAACGCCCACTGCGACCAGCAGCATCGATGGCCGTGACAGCGTTGCCTCCTCTCCACAAACACCAGTGCCGTTGCCGGGCAGTGAGGACTATTCGCAGTACGTTGCCTTCAAATCACCTCGAGGTGACGGGCACGACGTCTCTGGACTCGGCGACATCGCCGGCGCCAAGCCCACTGACGTGCACCGCCCACGCCCTATCTCCTCACCCTTCGCAGAACAGGGTCCCCCAAAGGCCGCACGCGTCCCTCCCCTCAATCAGAATGTGAGTCAACTCGCGATGTCGTCGCCGCTTGACTTCGCCTCCGTCCTGACAGACGACCACCTGCCAAATGCGCGGTGGATGGTGGATGGCAAGGTCTCGTACGGCTCACCAAGCGCGCAGGACGCGAAACGCCAGCGGCGCGCGCGGCGGAAAAAGCGTGATCAGGCGGATGAGGATGCGGATCGTGACGAGGATGCGGATCGTGAGGAGGAGGAGGACGACGAGAGGAGCGAGTCAGATGGTGAACGGAAGGGGTCTGTCAACGCGGGCGAACGACGAGGACCGACGCCTGATGACTTCTTTGACACCTCCAAGGAAGGCTCGTGGCTGCCAGTGCTGTCGGATATGCTCTTGACGCGTAGCAGCCCGGCCGCTGCCCCACCGACCACCACCACACCGCCGGAGGCTGTTCACACCGCATGGAAACCCTCTCAAATCACCGTCGCACTCCACGAGCTCCGCGCGTACGCGGAGGAACGCAGACGCACCACCGCCGCTGAAGAGACCGAGAGCGTCCGTCAGCAGCAAGAGGCGCACGAACAGCGGCAACACGCATCCGAAGATGTCGCACTTCGCGCCGCACGCGCCTGGGTCGAGGCCGCCGCCGCTGCCGCCGCCGCAGGTGCGAACTCCGAAGCGGGCGAGTACGACGCCGCTGAGCGTGTGCCTGCCCCGTCTGTGCACGTGCTCCTCACGCTGCAGCAGCAGCTGGAGGTGGCGCTGACCGCTGCACGCGCGGAATCGACGTCATCCGGCCATCGTCGCCGACCTCGACGTCACAAACGTGATGAGGCAGTTGAGAACGCTGACGGTGCCGGTCAGCTGATCCAGCCCGTGTCGCCACCACTGCCGCCACCACCTGTTGCTGCGGAGCCAGACGTGGTATCCTCTGTTGCTCTTTCTCCTGCTGCTGCCGCGGACTCTGCGCTGGACGCACAGCACCGGCAGACGAAGCCACCACAGAGCGAACCGGTGAAGAAGAAGCGGAGTGTCTTCGCCAAGATTTTTTCATGCACGCACTAATGTGCTGAAAGAGAGGAAGAGAGACATCAACAGCCTGATATTGCGTGTAAACATAGATACGTAACTTGTTTCTTTTCACTCTGTTTTGTATTTTATTTCTTTATCGTTCACAATCTGTCGCGCATTGTGACTCTCCATCCTTCGAAACACATCACAAAAAAGTGTTGTTGCTACAGTCGAAATAGAAAACAAAAACATAAAAACCCCAAATAACATTCTCCGTATTCCTCTCTCCCCCGCATCAAGAAAACACGAAAGCTTTCGTTCAGACTGAGTGCGAACACACCTGTATACAGGCGTGTCTTGGAGACTGAGAGGGCGTGAACATACACACGTCACTGTGGCTTTCCTCCACCAATTTTCCACTTTGATTTTCATCTGCACCTTGCAACTCTAGCCACACACCCGCTCTCCCTCTCCCTCTTTTTCCTGCCCTTCCTCTCTCTCCATAGAGCCTCGTGCACAGCACAGTCTATCCAGCGCTTTTTTTTTTCTCGTGTGCGGAAGGTGAGACATCTCTCTAGCTATACACCCCACACACGAGACTGCTCTTCTCTCTCAACCTCTCTTGAGACTCACGCATTTCCGAAGCAACTAGTTGACTTTATCTTTCCCTCTGAAAAGAAAAGAGCGGAAAACAACAGGCGTGAGTGCAGCGATACCATTGTATAAAGTAACACAAACATCTCTCCCCTTTTTTCACTCCAGCCTTCACTCACTCTATCTCTCACTCTCCACGACACAAAATGTCTTTCATCGACACGAACTGGTGGTGGATTTTCGCCGTGTGCGCCTCGGTCGTACTCATCGCGTGCTTGGCTGTGATCCTCGTCTGCACCGGCATCTCCTATCAGCGGCGCTCCGCCCTCCACCGTTCACTCTGGGAGCAGCAGAAGCGGTACACGCGCCTGGCAGAAGAAGAGGAGGCTATCAACCGCAACATGGCGACTCTGCAGTCGTCTCGGTCCATCGGGAACGACAGCACGAGCCACCTCTCGGCGGGAGAGCGCTATCGCAGCACGTACAGCATCTATTCCAACGCGGAAGAGCAACCCAAGCGTGCGGCCGAGGAGGCGGAGAAGAAGACAAAGAAGCCACGGCCACTCCCGACGAAGCTCTCGATGCGCGACCTGACCCAACCACGCGTCTCCATCGCTGCGTCCAGCGGGCGACCACGCACATCACGCAACACGAGCGTCGCGAACCCACCGACTCAGATGCATCACCATGAAGACGGGGACGAAGTGGGCTCGACCGCCGTCCAAGTCCACAGCACCAGCAAGAGCAGGCACAACAACAACAACAGCGGCAACAATAATAACAACACGAGTTCCAACTCCTTCCGAGAAGTCAGCGTCACGAAGGGTACGACAGGAAGCGGTCATGTGAATAACAACAACAACAACAACAACAACAACAACGATCAAGGCCGCGCACCGCCACCACCAGCGAGCGAGGAGCTCGTGCCGAGACGTGAACCGAGCGTGGTGGGGCGCGGCTTCACAAGTGGCGCCCCACCGAAGCGGACGCGCTCAGGCCGTCAGCAATCGTTTGTGCTTGAGGAGGTCGAAGTGCTCGACTCACCAGTCGACGCCTCAGGGCACACGCGTGATGTGGCGCCACCACCGGCTGCGGTCGCGCCACCGATTCGCATCTCCACGACGGGACCAGCCACGCGCAACAACAACAACAACAATAGTAACAATCGTGGTGGTCCGGGGCAGCCTTCGATGTCGACCGCGCCGGGCAACCCGTTTTCCATGACAAACCAGCACTACTACCCTACTGAATACACGAGCGCGCCTTATACCTACAACCCACAACGTTAGCTGCCCTGTTTTCTTTTTTTTTTCACTTTTTCTTCTCTTTTTTTTCTCCCCCATTTGTTTCGGTTCATTTTTTCCCCTTTTCTTCCTCTCTCCCCCATTTTTCTCCTCAATACCACAACATGGAAGAACTGAGAACAAAACAAAAACAAAAAAGCGAAATGGCAAACGTTGTCAATCTATATGCAATGAACGACACTTCCGCTCATCATTGCGTATCGAAGCTGCTGGGAAAAACGATTGAGCTCACGCATCGCTACCCCTCTCTGCTTAAACAACTCTTCATTTCCTTCTTTTATATATATATCTTGCGTCGTTGTTTTTTCCCCCTCATTTCTTGTCTCGTTGGTTTCCCCTCCTTCCTCGTGTGTAGGATTGATGTACTTAAAGCTCATGCCGTTGACATTTTTGTGCCGAATTCACTTGTCTCTCAACGTCCCGAAACCAAGACATTTTTTTTCGCATTCCTGCGATCACTGCCCACTCTCAGTTCCTGACCGTTATCTCTTGGCTTCCTTTTTATCCCTCTTTAAAGAAACGGAGAGGGAAAGTCAGGACGGCGCTTTCGGTAAAAGGCTCCTGTGTGTGTGTATGCCCTGCTAAATCTCCACCATCTGCGCTTATGTTCACTAGTAATGCTTCCTCAAACGCCGCGCAGCCATTCGTTCATTGTTTTTTTTTGTATCCCCTTCGTGTCTTTTTTTTTGCGTTCCTTTTTTTTGTTTGCTTTTCCCTCTTTCTTCTTTCTTCAGTTTGTGCTAGCTCCTCTGCGGGAAAAACAGTTTTTTGTTTGTTTTTGCCCCATTCTCCGCCTTTTCACTTTCTCTCTTTCGATTCGTGATCGTTGTGACGGCACTGACCCCTCCCCCCAAACACAATCAACAACAACATCACTGCCTGAATCACCAAGTATGACGCGTACGTCAAGGCTTCTCCTGTCCGAGACAAGGTGGAGCAGCATGCCGCCTCCCCCCCTTTGTTGACGCTGACTATTCAGCGCGCTGAAACTGGAATGGCTGTGTGTGAGCTGCTGTTAGCTCCCTCTACCTCCTGCAAATAACAACAGCACTAGGACACTGTGAATGCATCCCAGAATGAGAATCGCAAACGTCACCCATCAAACGACACCCACCACTCCTCACTCCCTCTCTACCTATCTGGCTTCTCTAAGCTGCCATAGTATCAACACATTGGGAGCAGCAGGGTCAATACTACTCCGTCTTAAAAAAAAAACCCTCCTCATACACACTCACCGTATATATACCAGCAGCGAAGTAATACAGATACATCTCGCTCTTTCTCTCCCTCTTTCCATCCCGTCACTGAGAAACGTTTGGGGGCGCTGCTCGTCTCGACTACAATAAACTGAACGAGCGCACGCTAACCAATCACTGCTTCCCCTCAACACGCCTTTCTCACTAATCCTGAACCACACGTTTTCTTCTCCCCCTCTTTTTTCCGACGTTTAGCTCTGTGGAACACCCTCCCTGAGTCGCTGTGAACGAATAGGCCTCCATCATTTCTCGTTCTTGTTTCTGTTTTTGATTTTGCTTTGCACAAGGTCGTTTTTTTTTGTTTCCCCCCTCCTCTCTTCCTTTCTCTTTTTCACCTATATAATTTTGTATTGTTCGTTTTTTGGATCTTTTTTTTTTTTGCACTTGTGTCCGTTGTGCTGATCCGGTCACGCCTTTGATTTCTCTTTTTTATTGTGTGTTTACTACTGTTCGACATTTCCTCTATCTTTCGAATTTGACTTGTGTAAAGAAAAAACAAGAAAAAAACACAGGCAACTTTAACAAAGAAAGAAAGAAGAAAAACACACACATCTGACGGTGTTTAGCAGTTTCCACTCGTCACTGCTGAAGCACAAGTAGAAACTCATCAGAGTCGTAAATTCATTTTCTTTTTTTTTGTTCACTTACAAAGCAGAAGAAAAAAATAAAAAAAAATAAACAGCGAAGAGAGCAGCACTGCAAGGTCACAATCAAACAGTTTCAAACTTGCTAAGTCGACGACGACATTTACAGTTTCACTGTTCCTTGGATTCCTCTGGCCCAATCGAAGTTTTTTTTTCGTTTTGCAGTCACGTGCTTCCTCTTCTCACCGTTTCGGTATTTTTCCCCCTCCCCGTTTCTTGTCCGCGTTGTAAATCCACTTGTATAGCGAAAAGGAGACGGAAAAAGAGTCACAAGCAGTCGCACTTCATTCAATCGATACAGAACGTGCGAGGTAAGGCATCTTTCCGAGTTTCTTCATTGAGAGCGATTGAAGTAGAGGACACTCCAGTGCACCTCCGCTACGCCTTCTGTTTTCTTTTTTTCCTTTTCTTTTCAATCACGCCACCCACTTCTTTTTCTGTCCGTTCAGATACTCTTCCCGTTGAACAGATCCGGTGTTTTGTTCTCCTCGTTGTCGTTGAAGAAGAACGGTGTACGAAGTCAACGCAATAAAAAACAACAATAAGAAACAGCCTGCAGTCTTTTTCGACGAGATTACGGTGTCTTTGGCCCAAAGCACTACACGTTGTTGATATCAAGACATTAAGCAGTCCGTCACACGTCTTCAGCGTAGGTCGCACCACA
Source organism: Wallacemonas sp. MBr04 (assembly GCA_030849635.1). Lineage (NCBI taxonomy): Eukaryota > Euglenozoa > Kinetoplastea > Trypanosomatida > Trypanosomatidae > Wallacemonas > Wallacemonas sp. MBr04. The sequence continues at coordinate 168,590 of JASANR010001558.1, forward strand.
CATTTTTTCGGTTGTTTGTTTATTTGGTTTGTGTGTGCCTTCCCACGTATTTCCTTAGTTTATCTGGTTTTCCCATTTTGAATTCTTTCACATCTTATTATTCCTGTTGTTTCTTTTTAGACGTCAGCCAAGGGTAATAGCCACGTCCTTTTTTTGTTTTGTTTCACCAAAGCTCATCGCTTCTTTCTTGTTCCCATCTGTTTTTTTTTCCTTTTGGCATTTCAACCTGTCTGTTGTGCGTGATCACCATCATTGTTCCCTTCTTTTTCTTTTTTGCTGATTTTTTTCTCTTTCTCTCTCTCTTCCGCGTTGAGTTCTATTTCCGTCTTTCATTCAGGTGAAACACACACACACACATACAGACATACAATGAGTCAAGAGACCATGACGGCTGCGCGCGAAGCGAACGTGCCTCGCGCTGCACTCAGCCCCTCCGACACCAGCTCAGAGGCGTCTGGCGACTACCTACACCTGCATTGGGATCAGCAGCAGCAGTTCTTGCAGCTGACGGACTCGATCGAGGGGTGCAGCGACACCAACGGCACACCGCGGCAGCTGGCGCACGTTGGCGATGGACGTGGGTCCGAGCACGACACGCCCGATGAGTCACTGCAACGCGAGGCCGCCGCGCTGCTCGCGTCGATTCAGTCGATCAAGAACCTGCCCGAGTCCGAGCTCGGCATGCCATCCGCAGAGGCCGCCACGCTGACCAACTCCGCATCCGGCTGGGGCGGCGATGGCGACGAGAACGAGCAGGAGCGGTCCCGCGTCGGGTGCGTCAGCTGCTGGAGTGAAGAGGCGCTCACGAACAACAACGGCGCTCAGCCACCGCTGATGCGATCGTGGCAGCAGCAGGGCACGACGGAGGAGGACGACGACGGAGAGAGTCAGGTCCGGTCCCGCGCGATGAGCCACTCGCACCTCGGTGGGGCCTGTCAGACCGGGAGTGGCGGCACTGGTGTCACAACCCCGTGCGACACGGCCACGCCTCTTCTCGTGCACTGCTCCACCCACACCCGCGAGCTGACCAACGCGTTTATTGATTCCCTTCCCCAGCAGACACCTCAGTCTCAAGCGCTACAACATCTGCATCCGCAGCAGCAGCAACCGCAACAACAACAGCAGCCCATGCTGCTCGACGGTGGTGCCGGCTACAACCCGCGTGGCATCGCCGTCGGGACGCCGCCGGGCTATATGTACTATATCGCGCCGTCGCAGACTCGCGGCAGCCGCGATGTGAGTGGGATCACGTCGCCCGTGTCCAACGCCCTCGACCCGCACCATCTTGTTCTGTTCACCACCGCTCCGGGCACCGACGGGGCGAGCTACCCCGTTCTCACTCCGGGTATGTTCTCCATTCTTCAGGCCCAGCAACAGGCCCAGCAACAGCAGCAGCAGCAACAGCAGCAACAGTCGCTGGGGCACAACCCGCCGCTTCCGTATCCCAACAGCCCGGGCAACGCCTTCTACGTCGACCCGCGCGCCTCACCCGGTGTGACAAGCAGGCTCTCGTCACCCAACATTCAGCCGCGCGAGCTGCCGTCGCCAAGCTGCCTTTCCCCGACCGCGATGATGCCGTCGCGGTTTCCGCACACCGCGCAGGAGCCGCGCCCCCTCAGCCCACCCGTGGCCGGCACCAGCGACCTCATGGCCACGCTTGGCTCCACTGTCAGCAGCACGGCCACGTCGGTGCCGATGGCACTGTCGACCAAGATGAGCACGTTTCTGCGAAGCAGCGCGAGCCACCACGAGTCTGAATCCACGTATCTGGACGGCTCCAGCGCCAGCGTCAACACGCAGGTCGAGGTCCGCAGCGGCCTGCGCGGTGGCCTCGGCGATGGCATGGACTCGTACCACAACCTCGCGGTGCCCTGCTCTGCCGCGCTGTCGTCGTTTCTCAGCAACACGCCGATGAACACGTCGCTGACGACGACGAAGCCGCGATCGGGCTCGACAATCTACCCGACGTCCCACTCGCAACGCACGTTCACCGTCACATCGCGACACGTGTCGCCGGTGGCTGAAGGCGTCACGGCGATGCCGATGCCCCTCCTCGACTTGCATACGTCGTCGCCAGGCCTGGACAGCAGTGGCTTTGGGGTCACCTCGCTCGCCTCGTCGGCGTTGCTGTCGTCCACGAACATGCACCTGTCCGTCTCGCCCATGAACACCCTGAACAACAACAACCAGAACCACCACAACTATAACAACCACAGCCAGGGCACGGCCGCGGTTTCGCCGATGCAGGACTTCGACGACATGCACGGCGTCTCGCCATCGGGTGGTGCGGCGGGATCTAGCAAGGACCGGGCGAAGCGCAACGTGTACGTGACCGGTCTCCCGCCCAGCTGGAACACAACGCGTCTGCGGCAGGTCTGCGACACGGTCGGGACGGTGCTGTGTGCCAAAGTCGCGCGCGATCGCGTCACCAATCGCTCGCTTTGCTACGGCTTTGTGCTGTACGAGTCCGAGACCGCTGCGAAGGCGTGCATTAACCGCTTCAACGGCATGCGCGTCGCGCTCGATGACCTGGCGGCAGGCGATGACGTCCTCACGACGCCGTTGAGCGGAGGTGGTGGTGTGTCCATTCCACCTGCTCTGGTTGTTGCCGCAGCGCGTGGTGCGACAAACAACGTTCTCGACAGCAAGGCGGCTGCCACCACCGCTGCTGCGACGACGGTGCTGTCCTGTCGCTTCGCACACGAGCGCGCGGCCCCGACGTTTGGTCAGACACCTCCTGCCCCGAATGCTGGTGCTGCCATGACCACCAGCGATGCCACCTCCATGACCCCCAACGTCAACAACAACGCCGCTGCCGCCGCCACCGCCTGGCAACAGTCCCTTTCGTCGCCGACACACGACGGCGACGCGCTGCGCTCGCTCGCTGGGACCTGCTCCATGCCCCTTGACACCACCTTCGGCAGCGTGATCTTCTCCGAGGTCGACAACACATCGTTCGGCCGCGGCACGTACAGCACCCTCGCGAGCGCCACGGGCGCCACCGGCGGGCTCTCGAACAGCACCAACAACAGCCCCGGCAACGTCACCGCGGAGGCCCTGGCGCGCGCCAGCTGGGCCGGCATGCGGTCCCCCAACGTGGGCCCCACAACGGGTGATCTGCGCTCTCTCGGCGACACGGTGTCGTCCCTGAACGTGACGTGGCCGACGGTGCCGGCCCCACAGCTGACGACTCTCGCTGCCGCGAATGGAGCGATGCTACCAAGCATGGTGCCCGTCAAGACAATGGGTCCATTCACGCAAGGCGGCACACCAGTCGGTGCGGGTGCGAGTGTGGGTGGGGCGCCGCTCCCACAATGGCTGCCGGCCTCGCCCCCGCCGAATGCGTCTGTTGTTAGCGGGCTCCACGGTTCACAGCTCGGCCAGAGCCGCCCGTCTCCGCAATCCTCCTCTTCGCAATACCAGGCAGCATTGGACGCCTCGAACCAGGCCACATCGCACGGACACCACCACCACAACGCGAAGAACGATGGTCGCCGCAACGTGTACATCACGAACTTGCCGCGCACGTGGAACACGACGATGCTGCGCAAGCTCTGCGCGGCGTTCGGTCACATTCTGTCCGCCAGCGTCGCCCATCACCGCCAATCCAATGAACCGCTGGGCTACGGCTTTGTGCTGTTCGAGGCGCCGGAGAGCGCGGCACGGTGCATTCGCAACCTGGACCAGAAGGTGCTCGTCATCCACACGGATGACAGCCAGCCGTTTGTCGTCTCCACGACCACGGCGGCACCGGGGCCGACGATTCAGCAGCGCGTCCTGACCTGCCGCTACGCCAAGGACACGGCCGCGCCATCGTGGCTCGGCTCACCGAACGGGGACGTGATCACGAGCTTGTGATGTACAAAAGAGAAAGCAACAGCAGCAACGTAGACCGCGCCGTCAAGACGCGAGAAGAGAGAACGCGATCGTACAAACGTTCTCCATCCTCCTCCTCCCCTCTCTCTGTTGTCCTCTCTCCTCTTGTCATACGTACACATTCTCAACGAGACGATGATGAAATCATCGAGTGAGCCTGTGACGTTGTCAGACGTCCGAGGAGAACGGCACGCACACACAAGGGTAAAAGCAAATAACTGTCAAAACAATAGTGCTCACTACAGATCATTCTGTCCCTTGATTCATCTCGTTTGTTTGGTTGATCGATCACATGATGATTTTTCTTCTTTTTTTTCTTGGCGTATTCATCGCCCTCACCCTTTCTCGCGCATTTTTGTCAGGGTTTGTATGATCTTTCTTGCCATTTCCCTTGTATCACGCTTTTGCCATCACTATTGCTTTTTCGGTCTCATTTTTATTCATTGTTCTTTGCTCGCTTGCGCACATCATTCGCCGTATGTATCCATACTGTCGTTCCTTGGCCGATCCTTCTTTTTTCCCCCGCTTCATGCACCTCCTTTTTCTTTCGTTTTCAGCAGTTTTCATGCCTCTCGTATCTTTTGCTCTGTGTTTCCCACATCTTTTGATGGTTTTTCCTTGGTTTCACTTTCTTTTCCACATTTCCACATTTTCACTTTGATTCTTTCTTTTTTTGTTCGCACTCACAATACAGGGACGAACGTGTCATAGCAGCAATTACGTGAGACGGACACGTCTGCAAGCAACTACATAAACACACCACACTCACACACCACACACACACACCACACACACACACACGCGTGCCCTGCACGCTTCACTGAGTAGTGAGTACGTAATGGACTCCCCATCTCTGTGTGCCCCGCTCAGCTTCCATCAGCGTCTCTGAGCTATCAAATCAGTTTGTTCTGTTTTTTTTTTCGGTTTGAACGTTTTTTGCGTATGAAATCTCTCTGCAATAACCCTGACACACAAAACAAACCACGGGCACACTGTTCCGCGAACAAAAAGCTGTGCTCAAGACATGGTTTCATCCCTGTTACCACTTTTGTTTTTTTTGTTTCTGGCTTTTTACTTTGTGATTCATCGCTTGTTCTCTTCGGTGTGTGTGCTTCCGTCAATTATTATGATCTCCCACGTTTTCGTTTTCTTTTGCGTCCTGTATTCTTCGCCCACCCTCTACCTCCACATGCTTTGGTTGTTTCCTTTATCTCTTTTCCTTTTGTTTTCTCTTCTTCTTGATGACACTTTTTTTTTTGTTTTCCATATTTTGTTCTCTTTTGTTGTTTTCCTTCTCGCCACTCATTTTTCTCTCTTTTCTCCCCCCATGGCTTCTTACCCTCAACGGTTACATTTCACGATTATCGTGCTGTCTCTCTCGCACTCCCTTTACAAGAGTGGAGGCTTGAGGTTCAATCTTGTTTGTTTTTGGCGTCGAAAGACACACACAATCAAAACACTCAGTTACTTGCGCACAAATCCCAAGCGACTTGAAAAAAATCAAACAAATCACGTCAATCACATCAATACTTATATATATTCTTCAACTCTTTTTTTTCATGCTTGTGCTGTTCTTTTCGTCTGTGTATGACGTGTTCTTTTCTTCTCCAGCACTTGCGCATTTTTTCATCATGACTTCTTTTCCCACCTTGATTACTCTGTTCCTGTCTCTTTTCGTTCAGCTCCTCTCTCTTTTCTCTCGTTCCCCCCTTTTTCTTTCTTTTTTCGTAAATCCTTCTCATCTCCCCGACGTTCACATTCACCCCCAAAAATCCCTCCCCCCCTTTCCGCTGTATTATTTTTGTTCTCGCGCGAAGGGATCGTAGCGGCGGCTTCACTGGAACACCTTGTCTGTTCCACTCACGTTCACACAGAGACATACGAAGGCACGCGAACGTAACAGTGCACACACATACACACACACACAACTGCGAGTCGTGCGGTGCTTGTGATGTGTATCGCTCTCTCTGTGTGCGTGCAGGGTATGGCTGGTCGCAGTGGAACAGCCCACAACCGTTATCGTCGTAGAACGTGCTGTCGTAGAGTTGCCATCTCGTTTACAGCAACAACGGCATTCGTAGCAACCATATATATATATACACACTAATAACCAAATAAGTGACACGTGATTCGGGCGGACATACCCACTGTCTTTCCCTGGGGAAGGAAGGAAGAAAGAAAAGTAAAATAAAGACGAGACAATAAATGAAAGAGAGAGAGAGACAATGAAAATAGAAGGAAAGTAAACCGGGACCATGAAAGGTAGTCCTTGTAGATCCTTTCCTCCTGCCCCTCCACCCTGGTTTGTATAACTCTCTATCGTTTGCTTTGTCCCCTCCCTTCATATTCTCCTTTTTCTCTTTTTGTTTCTTGGTTTTTACTCTGTGAACAAGGATTCGCGCGTCTTTTTTCTTCATTCGTTCATTTGCACTACTCACGCACACGTGTATGTGTGAGTGTGCGTGCGTGCGTGCTTGTCTTTCTGATGCCCACGTTTCTCTCTTTTTCATTTTTCTGTGAAAACGGCTTCGTGTGTGCTCGCAGGAAGGTGTACACTGCTTTTCGTGATGCCTTGTTCGGAAAACACATTAACCGTCGCCCAATTTCTTTTTCGTTTCGCTTCCTCTGGTCTCAGCTCTGATCACCCTTGGCTTTCTTTGAAGAGTTTATTTTGTGGGGTACAAAAGAA